>CAJQUW010012629.1:57500-66877 GCA_907163375.1 Prostheceraeus crozeri | reverse complement strand
CGTGGATAAGTGCGCGTTTTTAAAAATAGAGAATTGGCAGATCCCATGCAGTATCCAACTCCTGTTTAGCTTGTGTATATACTGAATTATTATGAACCCATTTTTTTGAGTGCTTGTAGACTGATTTTGTGGCATTCGTTCTTAATAGGCCCCTACTTTAATATCATCGGCTGACCATATCTATTTTTTTTGTACAGCATTGGAGGTTCATATAAGTCCCACAGTTTGTGACCCAACACAAAAAAAAAAGGCTCCATATTGAAAGGAGGACGAGGATGTTGAAAAGGATAAAAGAATCGCTACGAGGAGAAGGGTGTGGGAATTGCTGACACACACCAAGTGAAGTGTACGAGGGTAGAAGGCCTTAAGAAATCTGAATCTAAGGACGTCTGTTGGTGCAGTTATGTGGAGGTATTGTATCTTTGATGCACCTTTCGAGCTCAATGTCGTAAAATACCCTTTTTTAGAAGCGAGTTTCATGCAAGGAAATCCATTTTTTCTTAGTCAGATCTTGCTTTAATTTGACATTATAAATATTCCCAGGATGAAGAATTTTTTCAATACTATTTTCAAAAATTTAGAAAAAAGTCCATGTCACGTTCGCTCTTAAAGGTTAATTGTGCAGAAATCGTCTGAAGTGAGTAAATTTTGATAGTATGTTTTTCTTTTGACGTTATATATTAAGAGGTCTATAAATCTTGCTTGGTTATTAGGCAATTTGAAAATCGGTCGGAAATTATCAAGGACATCATTGACTTTAACATTTTTGAAGTTCGAGAGATTATGCTTGCTCTGCTTTTTTTTTTTGGCTTTTTGTTTTAGGCCAATTTCACATCTCAAACAGCATTTTTTTTTTTGTCCTATCTTGCAACGAGGTATTACAAATTGAGACACCCTTTTTTTCACTCACTTGAGATGCCAATTAAATTTCGATGAATGTAGGATATGATGCTAAAAATAAAAAAAATGTTAAATTTTTCTTCGTATTTTCCGTCTAATAAGGTTTGATTGAAGGTGATATGAGATTTCCTAGGACGATATTTGACTATTGATAATTACTAATTACTATTACTATGAATTGCTATTTTTTATACAGGCTACGGAGCCCCTGATTACAACTTTCTAACTTAACGTTTTAGGTTTATCAACCTAACTTTTCCTTTCCTTATATGATGTTTTTGTTTCTTTGTTCATGAAGATAAACAAATCCTATTGCCTGTTAAGTTTCTCTTATATTTCCTGCAGACTTTATCTGAATGTGGAGATCCTTCGTGCACTGCTGTATACAAGGGACATTTGATGGAGTGGCCCATTGAGGACGAAGTGGTGGATGCACTTCACCCATGACAGGCAAGGTCCATCATGATCCCAATCGGAAGCGGCGGCAGTGGTCCTGTAAAGCCGCAAGGGACATGATAGCTGAATCCCTAAAGAAAAAGGGGCCTACTGAGGCACAAGAGGATGCTCGCGTAATTTTTGGCAGAGAGAAAACGCCATCGAAAGACAGTGTCAGGCATTATACGATCAATCGCGGCATTAACAGCATGCCTACACAGATAGAAAAGTTGTGCCTCCTGCAGAAAAAGTTCCAATTGGAAATGAACTCTGATACCAAAGTGCCGGGCTACATACAGGTATGGAGTACTAGCTGTCGTACACGTTCTGTTAAACTGACAATAGGATACGTATGATGGTAACTGTTACTCCATATGCAAAACAATTTAGATAATTTAGTGTTGGTTGTGCAACCAAATTTTTCTTACTCATAATGTACATTTTGACTCGAATGGTTGCCAGCTAACAGTATTCCAATTGTAAGTGAAATAAAGCTTCTTGGTGTTATATTGGGCGCAAAATTGTCGTGGAAAGAACATGCGGCATATATTGTAAAAAAAGGTACCACCCAAAATGTTTGTAATTAGACAGCTACAATAATTTTTGCCTACTACCTTCGTTGCTGAGGTATATTTTTCCTGCATTCGAAGACTACTGGAGTACTGTGCTCAATTATTAGCATCGCCAGAACATGCATGAAACCAGCAAGTTTCTCAAAATTTCTATCCTCTCTTCTAGCAAAAGGTAATAACAATTAATTGAAATACAAGGATCTGTAGTGAATAAAATTATAAAATAATCGAAGTGCTAGTATTTTCACATTTTCGGTTTTCTGAGTGATGGCCCTGTATTTGAGAAACTCAATTTTTACTGTACTGATGAGGTGCAACAAGACGATTTATCATTTCACGTGTTCTTTCCAGGAAATGTCCAATGCCCCGTGTAAGATGATACTGCATACGGCGGACCAGTTGAAACTGCTCGCAAGATCGAAGATCCTACACATCGACGCAACTGGCGGCTTGGTGCGAAGGTCAATTTACACAGGTGGGAAGGTTTACATGTTCTCTCTGGTACCCGACGGCGAACAATGTGTGTCAGTTAGTGATTACCTGACGGAAAGGTGCCGAGTGCAGGATATCGTGTTCTGGCTGACGTCAGTTCTCTGTGGTCTATGCAAGTATCTCGAAATACCGATTGGAGACCAGCCCACCTTTTGTCGTTGTATCAGACATGTCGTGCCCATCATACACGCCGCCATCCTCACTTTTGGTGGTTCACATATCTCGGCGTATTTGGAAGTCCTCATTTGACCGACTATCTGCCTCATCTACTCGACAAAAGAAATTCACTCATCCGACGTTCGTCATGTTTGTTTGTTCCTCCCACATGATTGCCGCAGTCTCCAGATCTCTTCGAGGAAAGATTAGCGGTAAAGTTCGAAGCGCTTTCCTGGATTTTGTTGGAGCCCTGATCTTATCGGCTAAGTTGGAAGATGCACGTAAAACGTGGCGAAAAATGAAGGCCCTATTCGCTTCCAACACGTATTCTGCCGAAGCAAGGGCGGCCCTCTCATGGGTGAAATCCCCATTCAAGCTCCCGCCAGAGACGGCTGAAGATATTGATGAAGAAGATATGGCGCAATTCAAGACGTCGGACAACAATGAAACAGCTGACACCATCCGTGGTGCATCTCCTTTTGGGCCGTACTTCTCTGCTGTTCCGGGACCTCGAGCAGACAATGGTTGTGGGAGAAATACGTACAAATGCATGGATGTTCTCAATAAATTTGAAAAGGATTGGTTGCCACTGTACGCCTTATGGGGCTTCCCAATTTTGGTTGGGAATGCTACGATGCATGTCACCAATGCCAAGATTGAGTCATGGTTTGCGTAAGTGAAAATTGTTTTCTAATTATAACATGTTTTTCATTTTTTTAATTCAAAGCGTTTGAGAATATTTTTTTGGCATATCAGAAGATACAAATTGATGAACTTATATAATCTCTGTGAGTAGTCATATTCAAAAATTTCAAGCGGGCATTGATTACCTTGCTTCGTTAGTTCGGGTGATGCTTTTTGACATCAGGTAAAATAGAACGAATCAGACACTGATGGTGCGAAATCTATTTATCTGGTCAATGATGGGCACTACAACATGATGATTTATGTCAGTGATTATTAATGTAGGTCTATACATACGTATATTCACTTGTATCATAGGCTAGTGGGTATTAATGTAGGCCTACACATAGACAACGTGAAGTTCCACAACACACCAAAAAAATTACTTACTTACATATCTAGTTGACTTATCATAATTTATTGTACTATATCGATCGTCAAGTTAATCGTCCACCTATCATAGCGAATCTAACACCTACTTGTAATGACGTTGTTCGCTATTGCTTGTTATTTTATTTTTTATCTAAGCTTATAGCCGAAGCTTAATAATCAACTTATTATCAATTTATAAAAGGTCTTCCTTCAACCAAAAAATATACTATATGAACTGCAAGTTTACAAAATAACCACCATACATCTTATTTTGTGTACAGTATACATTCATAGAATAAAGCATGCGTGTGTGCTATGATGTCATTATGAGTGCATACAAATCATGAAAATGTAAAGTTAACTCACTAATCTAAGTGGATCGTTTCCTACAACCTGATGCAATACCTAAGTTTCTTTGGTACTTATGGGTTATTTCTCCCAAATTTATCTAGAATCTGCAAGAATCGTCACCAAACTTCGAATACACGTACTTAAGCATATTTTCTACCTACATGCAAAATTCTATGCAGATCGGCAAGTACTTCTTGCATTAGAGACGATAACGTAAAGTGTAGCGATGTCAACAGCGTGATCTAACTTCGTCTGTTCGACGCATCATTGCTACTCGTGTATGCATTGTTCTCTCTATTTCTTCGTCTCATTCACCTCCATTTGAGGGATGTGGCGCGGTCATCATCGCTTCACGAGTTGTAGAGAAATGACTTTGTTGACCTCAAGAGCCTTCTGCTCAGACGTTGAGGTCACTGACAACTCATATGAAGCTGCCGGCATCGCTGCACTTCAAGTCATCGCTTCTAATTCAAAATAGAACATATCCGATTTGCCAAAATTTGGTATGTGGCTAGAGATATCCTCACCTACGTGTGTTTATAAGTTTTGTGACGATTGATTCATTTCTACGGCTTTTGGACAAATTTTGAAACCGTTGGGGATAACCCATAAGTACCGTTTTTTATTTGTGTTCTGCATTTGTGACATGAGTCCTCATTCACCTGACGATGACTGTCTATTCCGTTCGAAAGGTCTCGCCCTAAATAGACATTTTTACCGAAATATCACGGTTTTCGGCTTCCGTCAAATAGAAAATAATCAATCAAGCCGATTATTTGGCGAAAAAAATGGAAGTATTTATTTCTAATCCTGGCACTCGTTGAATGAAGAATGCAAGTGTTAATTTCAGGTTAGATGGGAGTGAGACCGCAACTGGTCAACCTACTGAAGTAAAGTGATTGTACATGTAGTTATCACCAGTTAGCAACAACAATATGTTTAGGATAAAATTATACACTGTTGAATGTAGGATTGGAAACTTATTACGCCGCCGCACTAGTTAAGGGTTTATTAACAAAGGAGAAACGTTGGTTTATTTTATATATCTTTATAATATAAATTTCGTTGGAAGACCTTTTGTGAATTGATACAGCCTATAATATTCTAACCGATAAAATCAAATCTACGTTTGCTTAATTCAGTGTCCGATGTCCCAAATGCTTTAACTTGCTTCTGAATGTTTCGTGTTGATTTCATCTTTTTCTGTTGTGAATATAGTTTTATTTTTCAGCGATTTGCCGGAAGCCGAGGAACTATTGTGTTAATTGTTCAATATATTCAAATGCAATTAATACAAAGTATCTGCAGCTTAAGGCAGGAGCATCATTCATCATCTGAATGTTTCGTGTTGATTTCATCTTTTTCTGTTGTGAATATAGTTTTATTTTTCAGCGATTGCCGGAAGCGAGGAACGATTGTGTTAATTGCTCAATATAGTCAAATGCAATTAATACATAGCATCTGCAGCTTAAGGCAGGATCCCCCCCCCCCATCATTTTTCCTTATTTTCATCAGACCTGTCACTAACTAACATTCAATATTTTAGTGAATCATTTTAGTAAATTGAAATCTAAAACTGATCAATGAATGAATGCACAACTGGTTATCAACAAGAAGATGAAGTATGTATAGATGTAGTTTTATAGATTCCAGAGAATTCCAAGAAGCAGCCCATCCCCGCAAGGTCTCCCATACCAGACCAGAGGCCATCTCCGAGATAGTTACCAGGAAGCAGTGGCATCCAGGCACAGCATCCAGCACGGCCCCAAGCAACAGCTCCAAGTCCAGGCACAGGCTCACAAGCAGCCGCACCAACGTCCCCACCAGAGGCCACCAAGCCCAGAGACACAGAGTTCCATCCAAAGCCCCCACGCCACGACAGGGAGTCCAAGGGACCAGAGGTCCTCCAAGGGCCAAGAGAAGAGCAGTCCGCCGCAGGAGGTCCCAGATTCCAGATTCCAGCGTCCTAGTCCGCAGCAGCGCTAGTCCACAGGGGGGGGGTCCCATACAGTCTCCAGCTCCAGCGCCTACAGGGCAAAGGACAGACGCCTCCAGACGCAGGAGGTCCAAAGGGTGTGACAGCAAGACAGTCCCCTAGATCCCAGATAGGAAGGTTCCAGAGAGTCCAGACCAGTCCACAGCCCATCCGAGCATCCACACAGCAGGCGAGATCCCTGTCCACAGGGTCCAATGATCCAGCTCCAGATAGTAGCGCCAGCCAGCGCAACGGGATCCAGCAGAGCATTGGCGAGTTCCAGTGCCCCAGGCTCCAGCATTCCCAGTCGTCATGAGGGGAATGGGGCAAAGCAGAGTCCAGAAAGTGCCGAGCATCCACTCCCGCGGGCGTAGCTTTCGCCCAGGAGAAGAGCAGTCCCAGGATCCAAACAATTAGACAGAAAGAACCACTCCCGAGCAAGGAAAAGCCAAGCCTCCAGCCGAGCACAAAGATTACAATATGTTCAGTGGGCAAAAGTTGAGAGCGAGCAAATGCATTATTTATATATGAAAACAATCATATAACACCCACATCAATGTGTAGATAAATGAGTGGTCTTAGTTTACGGTCGTACCTTAACAATCAATTAATTTCTATGCCAAATCAACTCTGACATTCTAACCATAGAAATGGAACTTCATCTATGTTTTTGTCTTCTAAACGTCTACGGATAACTATGTGATTTTTCGCTGATTTATAGCTTTGACATAGCTATTCAGTCCCTTCCATTTAATGATTCAATGGTCTTCTGTTATCAATTGAGATATCAAATAAAGCTGCTTATAAGAGCTGGCGAAAAAGTAATATCATAGATGTCCCCACAAATCATGCTTTGATTGCATACTTCACTTACGAGTATATACTGGCTTTGATGCTAACCAGTAATTATTGATTATTACTTTGATTATTGATTGGCTTCAACTACTAGAAGATTTTTGTATCAGATGTTCGTCGACAGTGTGGTTAAAATGAAACTTTCAGATGGGTGAAGCAGTATCAGCTTGTTGACGGAAACAAAACGAAAAGAGTCGACATCATGTCTTTCGTCGAAAAACAGCTTGCGCGAACAGCTGCTCGAGTTCAGTTCTCCGAGGAGCAGGAGGAGGAGGAGCAACTTTTGACCGAGACCCTTGCCGAATGTGAAGAGTCATCAGACAACAACCAAATTGTAAAGTGTAACGAGAAAAGAAGAACGGTCCGACAACAAAATATTCAACATCAATGATTTCTGAACAGAATGCAGAATGTGAGGAACAGTGGTGCCGGAGAAAGAAAGAAAGAAGAAGAGGAGACCGATCTGCCACACATTTAAAGAAAAGAAGAGGTGAGCATTACTCTTTTCAACTGAAATAACTTAATGATACAATCTTCGAAATTTACAATTTCTGCATGTATAATTATGTGCTTATCGACCCAAAATTAATTGCCCCCACTTCCGTCACTTTTTAGTTACCAGATCAGCAGTAAGTACCTAGAAAAAAAAAAAATGTTACACTGTTTTGTCAAAGTTTACGGTTTATGTTCAACATCAGCATTTTTAAATCTTGCTACCAAAAACATGAATATTTTCCCACCAATGTCACTTAATCTTTTTTCAGTATAACTATGTTCTTGGTTATGCGAATAGAAGTATATAGAGAATTGTAAATCGAATTAACATATCCAATTTTAGGTGGAAAACCGTTCATTGCTACCGAAGAATGTGTGCGAACGTCCACCCCCCACCACCCCCCCCCCCCCCCCCCCCCCATCCACCACCCCCCCTATGATGCCCTCTTGAGTTCGTGGAACAGGATCAGCATGACACAGGGAAAACGGTCAAGAAGGTTCGCTTCAGTATTCCGACCGTTGAAGTCACACAAAGAAGACCAATCAAAAGCAACCAAGTAAAATAGTCCCCCCCCATACGTATGTCCTTTTGCAAGTTCCTCTTCTTTTTCGGGGCGGCCAAAGAACTTCAACCATCACTCCATCGAACTGTGCAGTGATGTAGAGTAATCTAAGAGACTTTATTGTCCAGTATTTATTTATTCGAATCCATATATTTATACCCTTTAACATGCAGACACCATTGGTAGTGGGGGGTGTGCACATGGAAAACCGGCGCTGCCCAATTCATTTACATACATATTAAATCTGTTATGAGCAAAATTTCATATATTGGAACATCCTTACATCGTACATTGTAGGACTAGATTAAGGTATAGTTTGGTTTGTTTGAAATACTTTATTACCTAACTTCTACCTTTCAGTGTACCTGCAACGCCGACGAAAGACACATTGTGTGTGGTGTGAATCAGACGAAGTTCGATTGATTGAAACGTTACCTTTAAAAAAACGGATCTGTTGCACAACGGTAAGGCGTACAGTAAACGAAAGATCGAAAGATATACTTCTACAGTATGTTTCATGATTCAATAAAGTCATTGTATTCATGTTCAATTTAAAGTGATGTAAAAATGTTTTGAATTTCAATTACATGTATATGGTAAAAAGTAGTCAGTTTCAAATAATATTGGAATACGGAAATATTTAGGAAGAAGAATCGAACACATAACACTTCCTCCACGAATTAGTCTTATATGCATATAATCCAATTTCCTTGTGTGAGGATTCCAATTAATAGACCATTCAACTTCCAGAGGATGACTTCGACAGTGCGCCTCTTCTGCGGAAGCGGAAGAAGAATACAAGTCAAAAGCCGCAATAAGTGAGCTCATCGGTGAGAAACTGCATCTTCATCTTCTCTCGTCGGCAAACCTATCAACCCCTGTCCAAAACGCATTATGATTCAAAATGGAATGATGGGTAAGTTGGGTCTTGGTGGGGTTGGGGGGATTGGTTTGGGGGTAGGGAATGAGCTGGGGTCGTATAGGGAGCGTGAGATTGTTTGTTACGGTGTCACGGGGTGTTCAATAAATTTAATTTCCATCTCATTGATACCGTCCTTCTCAAGAATAACGGTACAGGTAGAGAGGAACAGGCATCACGAATATACTTACTGGAGTAGAAGAGAGAAAAAATTAGAGAAAGAAGTAGAGAAAAGAGGAAGAAAGAGAAGAGAGAAGCGAGAAGGAGACCAGAAAAGGAATGAGGAGGGAGAGAGAAAAAGAGAGAGAGAAAGAAGAGAAGGAGAGAGAGAGGAGACGAGAGAGCGAGCGATGACGCGGAGGAGAGAGAGAGAGAAGAGAGAGCAGATGCGGACGGAGAGAGGAGCGACGAGGGAGAAGCGAGAGAGAGCGGACGAGCGGAGAGCGAGAGAGAAGAGAGAGTAGAGAGAGCGAGAGAGAGAGCAGAGAGAGCGAGATAGAAGAGAGCGAGCTAGAGAGAGCGCGAGAGCGACGCGAGCGACGCGCGCGTCGGAGCGAGAGACGAGAAGAGAGCGCGAGAGGAAGGAGAGAGAGAGAGAAGAGTGGAGA
>CAJQUW010012629.1:0-52500 GCA_907163375.1 Prostheceraeus crozeri | reverse complement strand
GATAATAGGAATTAATGTTACATCATGGAAGACGATGAAATATGAGGAATATCCGTCGTGCATCTTCGGTGGTCTCAGTACCCTACATTTTCATTATAGGGCATTCTTGGATAATAACAAGATCCCGTATGGGTCTGAAGACAGCAAGGTCCCGGCTGGATGGGAAAATAAGAGCATGGGACATAGTAGCCAAACCCTGGAAGACGGAGACAACTGCGGCATTATAGTTTCAATCTTTGCCGAATATTTCTCCCCATCCAGCAGCAGAACATCGCTGTATTTCGACTCGTCGAGGAAAGGCCTTAATTTTCATCGGCAAGTGATATGGAGAAAGATGATAAACATGGCGTCAACAGAAAACTGGTTGTGCCACTCTTGTGGCGAATCAGAATGCCCTCTAAATAAGGGAGGAAAGCTTGACCACTGGGTGAGTTACTTTTATTCAGACTATAATTATAGTACTTAGTAGGCACTGTAAATAACTCATCGATTTAGCATCTCAATTTCCTGCTGACACCTATTTAGTCAAATGAAGCCGACTTCACGTTCGTTAGAAATTGTAGATGTTCCTTTCCTTATGAACATGTCAACCCTATTTTAAACCTCGCGGGGGGACCTCCAACATCCACCTATGCGTCAATCAATCGCAAACCAACATCGCTGCATAATCTTTTCGATTTCTTTCAGATTGAGTGTACGACATGCATGGCATGGTTCCATTGCAAGTGTGTGAATGCAGAGGCCGATCAAAGCTTGGCATGGAAGTGCAGACTATGCTGTAAATGAAAAATTTTTTTGTAACTTTCTTATTACTATGATGATTACTTCCAATAACTCTACTTCTTCTAATTCTATTATTTCTAGATTTACAAAACTTTTGGAAAGTCGTAAATCAGCATGTCATGTGCACGTGGATAGTGTGGATTATGAAATTCATTTCAGACAATGCTTAATGGGAGTTGAATCCTGACAATAGGTGTCCTTCTCTACTCAAAAGGCACTTATCCATGCCTTCGAAGTGGAATGGGCCGTAGAACGAAGTAGGCCTATCGAAGGATAACTATGAAAATCGGCTCAACGAGCACGTGGATAGCGTGAATTATAAAATTCAGTACAGATAGGGCTTGATGGGAGTTCAATCCTGACAATAGGTGTCCTTCTCTACTCAAAAGGCACTTATCCATGCCTTCGAAGTGAAATGGGCCGTAGAACAAAGTAGGCCTATCGAAAGAAAACTATGAAATTCGGCTCTACGAGCACGTGGATAGTGTGAATTATAAAATTCAGTACAGATAGGGCTTGATGGGAGTTCAATCCTGACAATAGGTGTCCTTCTCTATTCAAAAGGCACTTATCCATGCCTTCGAAGTGGAATGGGCCGTAGAACGAAGTAGGCCTATCGAAGGAAAGCTAAGAAAATCGGCTCAACGAGCACGTGGATAGTGTGGATTATAAAATTCAGTACAGATAGAGCTTAATGGGAGTTGAATCCTGACAATAGGTGTCCTTCTCTATTCAAAAGGCACTTATCCATGCCTTCGAAGTGGAATGGGCCGTAGAACGAAGTAGGCCTATCGAAGGAAAGCTAAGGAAATCGGCTCAACGAGCACGTGGATAGCGTGAATTATAAAATTCAGTACAGATAGGGCTTGATGGGAGTTCAATCCTGACAATAGGTGTCCTTCTCTATTCAAAAGGCACTTATCCATGCCTTCGAAGTGGAATGGGCCGTAGAACGAAGTAGGCCTATCGAAGGAAAGCTAAGAAAATCGGCTCAACGAGCACGTGGATAGTGTGAATTATAAAATTCAGTACAGATAGGGCTTGATGGGAGTTCAATCCTGACAATAGGTGTCCTTCTCTATTCAAAAGGCACTTATCCATGCCTTCGAAGTGGAATGGGCCGTAGAACGAAGTAGGCCTATCGAAGGAAAGCTATGAAAATCGGCTCAACGAGCACGTGGATAGTGTGGATTATAAAATTCAGTACAGATAGGGCTTGATGGGAGTTGAATCCTGACAATAGGTGTCCTTCTCTACTCAAAAGGCACTTATCCATGCCTTCGAAGTGGAATGGGCCGTAGAACGAAGTAGGCCTATCGAAGGATAACTATGAAAATCGGCTCAACGAGCACGTGGATAGCGTGAATTATAAAATTCAGTACAGATAGGGCTTGATGGGAGTTCAATCCTCACAATAGGTGTCCTTCTCTACTCAAAAGGCACTTATCCATGCCTTCGAAGTGGAATGGGCCGTAGAACGAAGTAGGCCTATCGAAGGAAAGCTAAGAAAATCGGCTCAACGAGCACGTGGATAGTGTGAATTATAAAATCCAGTACAGATAGGGCTTGATGGGAGTTCAATCCTGACAATAGGTGTCCTTCTCTATTCAAAAGGCACTTATCCATGCCTTCGAAGTGGAATGGGCCGTAGAACGAAGTAGGCCTATCGAAGGAAAGCTAAGAAAATCGGCTCAACGAGCACGTGGATAGTGTGAATTATAAAATTCAGTACAGATAGGGCTTGATGGGAGTTCAATCCTGACAATAGGTGTCCTTCTCTATTCAAAAGGCACTTATCCATGCCTTCGAAGTGGAATGGGCCGTAGAACGAAGTAGGCCTATCGAAGGAAAACTATGAAAATCGGCTCAACGAGCACGTGGATAGAGTGAATTATAAAATTCAGTACAGATAGTGCTTGATGGGAGTTCAATCCTGACAATAGGTGTCCTTCTCTATTCAAAAGGCACTTATCCATGCCTTCGAAGTGGAATGGGCCGTAGAACGAAGTAGGCCTATCGAAGGAAAGCTAAGAAATCGGCTCAACGAGCACGTGGATAGTGTGAATTATAAAATTCAGTACAGATAGGGCTTGATGGGAGTTCAATCCTGACAATAGGTGTCCTTCTCCACTCAAAAGGCACTTATCCATGCCTTCGAAGTGGAATGGGCCGTAGAACGAAGTAGGCCTATCGAAGGAAAGCTAAGAAAATCGGCTCAACGAGCACGTGGATAGTGTGAATTATAAAATTCAGTACAGATAGGGCTTGATGGGAGTTCAATCCTGACAATAGGTGTCCTTCTCTACTCAAAAGGCACTTATCCATGCCTTCGAAGTGGAATGGGCCGTAGAACGAAGTAGGCCTATCGAAGGAAAGCTAAGAAAATCGGCTCAACGAGCACGTGGATAGTGTGAATTATAAAATTCAGTACAGATAGGGCTTGATGGGAGTTCAATCCTGACAATAGGTGTCCTTCTCTATTCAAAAATTCAAAAGGCACTTATCCATGCCTTCGAAGTGGAATGGGCCGTAGAACGAAGTAGGCCTATGGAAGGATAACTATGAAAATCGGCTCAACGAGCACGTGGATAGTGTGAATTATAAAATTCAGTACAGATAGGGCTTGATGGGAGTTCAATCCTGACAATAGGTGTCCTTCTCTATTCAAAAGGCACTTATCCATGCCTTCGAAGTAGAATGGGCCGTAGAACGAAGTAGGCCTATCGAAGGAAAGCTAAGAAAATCGGCTCAACGAGCACGTGGATAGTGTGAATTATAAAATTCAGTACAGATTAGGGCTTGATGGGAGTTCAATCCTGACAATAGGTGTCCTTCTCTATTCAAAAGGCACTTATCCATGCCTTCGAAGTGGAATGGGCCGTAGAACGAAGTAGGCCTATCGAAGGAAAGCTAAGGAAATCGGCTCAACGAGCACGTGGATAGCGTGAATTATAAAATTCAGTACAGATAGGGCTTGTTGGGAAGTTGAATCCTGACAATAGGTGTCCTTCTCTACTCAAAAGGCACTTATCCATGCCTTCGAAGTGAAATGGCCGTAGAACAAAGTAGGCCTAATCGAAAGAAAACTATGAAATTCGGCTCTACGAGCACGTGGATGGCTTGGATTATGGAATCATTTTAGAGCGTGGGTAGGTGGTTGATTTAGGAAGATATTTTTGTATCACTATCCAGGAAATAGCCATCACTTAGTGATATGATGAGATAATACCAGGCTTGAGAGTTTATCATAAACATTTGAGTTATCATCAATTTGTTCGTCTCAATGCATACTCTATGCGTTTTAGAGGAAATCATTCAATTTACTACTACTGTTTTGCCATCTAGTCTCTCTGTCCAAGGGAAAAAATGGAAAAATCTTTTGATGTGTTTTTTTGCAGCTGACTGATTTAAACTGAAACAGATAGAGGACTATAACAACGAATGTAATATAATTCTTTTGACAAGTTATGTTTTACAAAACGTGTTGATGATACCACTCCCTTTACTATTATTGATACTATAGTATATGTATTTGTCTCTGAGTGGCATAATCATAGCATAGCGTATGTAATTGGTAGAATTTATATTTGATCAATTGCTGCAAAATATTTTCTTGTTGCAGTAATATTCACATCTGACACCCAAATAGATACAATGATTTTCTCAGCCTCCTAGTTAATTGACTAAACCATGAACCAAAAATTGCAACGACAAATTAGAGAAATATTGACTTGCATATATGTAGTGAGGTCAATTAAGTCAAAAGCACCTCTGATTAATAAGACATGATCATTTATAGTTGTCACTCTTGCCGAATTTACTCTTGCTTATTTATATGCCTGCGCAGTAGTGTTCCCATATTTGAATATTGCATCAGAACATTTCATAAAACTGAACTTCAAATACTATGAATTATTTGCTGTACATCAACCATTCGTGATTGCTGAGAGACGCGACATGTTTCGGTGATTCAAATCTTGCCTTGCTCCACTTTTGGAGGGTAGGTTTGAATCAGCAGAAGGCAAATTATTTTATTATTTCAATAAATATTTAACCTCATTCTGTTTTACTGTATTAATTATTAATTTAGTAAATAAATTTATTTCTTCAATCGTTTGGGAACTCTTGGTGCTTTGAAATATCTGCGCACCGTGATATGTTGCTCACAAAACTGAACACGTTTATGAGGACGTGGATGAGCGCGTGGATTATTTCATCCCCGTGATCGGAAAACAGAGTAAACGCATTGTTTCTAGCTAGTCAAAGTGTATTAAAGTCAGACGAGAATATAATTATTGAAGTAAAACAAAGCAAATCCAATTCTGAAAAATCAGATACTGTACTATATATAGACTAGAAGGGTCATCGCATAGAGTAAGTATGTTAGGCAAAGTGGTAACTCCGCATTTATTAAATCCCCAATGTGTATACACTTTCGATTTTATTAAATTAACTCAAAGGAGATATAGGCTAGGCAAAATAGACTTGAGGTTGGAATAAACTGCAAGATTTTGTTTTTCACTTTCTATTGGTTGATTATGGTCTGGGTAACATCATAGCAAAAGTTCATGAAAATTGCATCAGGTTTAGATATGCAATTCTGACATTTTTGTAGAAAATGATATAAAAGAAGCCATTCGGTATTTAGTGCTTGTTTTTCCACATCTAATTATGTATTTAATGGGCTCTCAATGAGTATGAAGTGTTTTCATGTGAAAAAACGCACGTGCAATCTATCTCAATGATAGGATTTAGTGAATTATTCAAAGTATCAATGCTATCTACCTGGCTGTTATTCTTGAAATGTGTGTACAAGTTGCTAGAATGCGATGTGTCATATTTAGACAGCATGAATGAAGGTTTATGATATGCATCAAGTAATTTAAGTGTAATAAGAACACTGCTGCTAACTAACTCATTTTTCCATCTTCATTATCTCTTCAGTTGAATAGGATCAGCTATTGTGAGAGAATGAACTGATCTATAACAAATTCAATGAACTATGATATAGTGTTTCGGAGCAGGGGCCGTGGCAGCATGTCGAAGGCGGAGCCGACAGAAAATACCACGGTCTTCGGCCCCGTTTTCAAGTTTTGTAGGTATTAAAAATTCAGTCACTTTCTGAGATAAAGTGACATTTGACTCTGTTTCTGAAGCGAATGCAATAGTGTCATCATTGCAGGTTATCGTTGCAGACCTCCCAAAACCTATTGACCTCTCAATATATAGCCTACAGCGAATCATTTACTTGGATTTGAAAGGGGATCGCCGATTTCCTTAAGATTATGTTTTTGTCGAAAACGCAGCTGTAGGGCTAAACGCTCATGACGAAAAACATGTACATGCATTCTCGCCTCAAATTTAATGTACTTATTGTTAAGCACATTGTTGATTCTTAATAAATATTACCTTGAAAATGTAAGGTTATTTTGTTGGTGCCTCATCTGGTATACTTTTGATATAACATGAATTTTAGCTTTGTGGAAATATTGTTCACTTGATTTCATGAATAGCCCTGACAACTAAGTGGTTGAATCATCTTATCCGACCGGCAGCACCTGTTTCTGTACGCAACGAGGGTGAAAATTGCATTTTATAATACAATTTTAAGCACACCCTATACATGGCTGCACCAAATATCCGTGTCTGCCGTGTTCTAACTGGTGCCTGTTCTTATCCGACAACATCAAAGAAAGTGCACAGGCATGTCAACCAGTGGTCGGATTGAAACTTTTGAAAACCCTTTCACTGACTAAAGGACCTTTTAATCAATGATGCCACACTCTGCAAGAATGAAATATTTGTTCTCGCGTCTGATTAAGCGTTGAGATCGGTAGTAAAGGACTAAATCAGATACTTCTATCGGTCCCATATAAATACATAAAATATTTATGTGTCCATCTGCGACTCATGTTTCATAAGAAGTTTTTAGCAGGAAGAACCAGCTTTCACATTGGTCGTAATTTTTAGCATGGTAATCTTTTTTTTCCTGCAAGTGTTTATTTCTCCAATCAGTGGTACGAAAATGTATTGAAAGACATTAAGTTTCAGCTGAAGGTTAATCAGAATGCTGTGTTTTCCGACATAATAGCGATTTGATAAATCTAAATGTGTTCTCTGATTAATGTTCTGGATTTATTTTTAGCTCGCAACTCGTCATATTTATCAAATTCATTAATAAGTTTTGGAGAGCCGGCAAATATGTAATGCAAGACCACTTACACAGATTACACATATGCACATTATATATACTCTTCCTGTGATCCTGTCTGACAATAAGAGGTACTAGGTAGACCTCGACAGATGTGCATTTTCTCAGTAGCCATCGGGGGATGTACATTTTCTACCGTAGTATTTCCATTAATAAACGTGTTTGCTGAATGATAGGCTGTCTTAACTACGGTTAGTCAACGCACAAAATCCACGGTATTAAACATACCGCAAGACTTTTACTGATAACTTCATTAGAAGTGATGACTTAGCATTGGTGCTATTGAAATATTACGTAATTTCATTAATACAAATCGATGCTCCTTTTGGAAGTCAGTCTAAACTCCGCTCCCGTGCTACAGGAGTTCGAATACAATCACTGACTCTGGAGCTGCACAGCAACTTCTGTCGAGTGGCGAAGAGAGATTTGGTCTAACAAGATGGTAGTCCTAATTACACCGTTTGGATCTGTAGGCTAACTACGAGCCTCGTATATCAGTGATTAAAAAATCAGATTTTTTGAAATATTCTGCTAGGCTTATTATTTAGGTTTTAATTTACGTTCAGATCTGCGTAACGTGCGGCAATTGAGAAACAACATTTTAAGTGCATACAAAAGTACGTTTTTCAAGAACAGGCCTCTGAATAAAAGGTTGCTTACTTATAAATGATATCTTGCGCAACAAAGTCAAGCTTTCATTATAAGATTGACGTAATTATTTGCGATGATTCTCTAAAATGTTATTTTTTTCGAGAGAATGTTTTCGAGTCGGAGTCCTATCATGTATTAGCACTAAAGTAGCATCTGTTAGCTATAGAAAATAGCTTCTATTATATCGAAAAGGCATTTGATTTTGAGATGTAGCTAGTTCTACCTAGCTAAATATTGAAGAATCCACATATTGCCATCCTTCCAGGCTATAGATGACAAGTATAATAAGGGATTAATAACTGAGTTTAACTATTTCAAATTTGGTTTCATCCCCCAAGACAACACAATTAGGCTAGGCGTCAAGCCGAACTACCAACACCAAGATATCAGCAATTCTATGCCAGCATTATCACATGTCTCAGATATAGTTCTAACGTAGCTGGTGAAAACAAATATGATAATTATGCAGAATGTAAGACATCACGAACTCGTAGAACAACAGAGCCCAAATGTGACTGAAAGGTTGTTCTGTGCAAGAATCACTATCAGGAATCATTGAATCAAGTGCTGATAAACAACTGTTGTCACTGCACAAGGGTGTAGAACGGAAAATTCATAAAAGTTTGGGTCATGCAAGACCATTCCCTATCAGACCGGAAGCTGTATGAAAATCGAGAAGATTGAGTTTCCCTAATAAACGAATCACGAGCGACTGCTTTTCTTCTACTGAATCGATTGCTTCGGTAGTGATTGGGGCTCCCACAGGTTGTAGATCACAACTTTGGATCCAGCGAATCTCTTCTTGAAATGATTGTATTATATTTGTAAGTGAAAGAGACTCAGGAAGGAAAGCCATCAGATACTTGGATTCCCTTAACCAAATCCAATACTTCGAAGGTAAGAGGAATCAATGCTTTATGAATCAGCCTTCAGGGGCTATCCAAGCAATTTTTGCATCATAGACAAGACATCCTCAGATGAATTAATCTTGGAGGTTGAAAACACGACACCAATGGAAAATAATGCAGGACTCCCTGCTGAATTCTGATTTTGCATATCCTGATGCGCCGTAGTCCCATGCTTTGAGTATTCCTTCGACTCACTCGTCTTCACCTAGGCCGTATCCGCTAGATCGGCCCTACTTCGCTGCTCCTATGCAAAAAAAAGGTAGCGAAGCTGGGCTCAGGTAGTCAAGTGGTTGTACCATAAACTCCCAAAAGCACCGGAGTGGAGCACTACACTCCGATACAAATACACTGACTACAGATGAATGATCTAGTTTGAGGCCTTCCAAGAATTGTAAGTCAGCTAATTCACTTACAAAGTTCATTAACTAAAATTCTATTACCAGAAAATGAAATCGGTTAAAGTTTATATCAACAGAATATTAATTGATGAACAACCCCAAATGCAAGATATCCCACCAAATTGAGTTAAACACATTTGAGTGTACCGGCACGGTAAATTGCTCAAACATGCTTCAATGACACAACATGGGAAAGCATTAATTCTATGAATACATAAACGTTGTAGGTGTGGTCATTCTCATACGTCAAGTCAAATTTGTCGTTCTGACGAGTTATTGTTTTCTTTCTTCGACCTTCAAACGTAAACACAGCGCTCATCAGAATGGACCTAAAGCAGTGTCAAGGTGTCGGCAAACATGTTCGGAACCCTTTCACGGTCCCCGCAGGATCCCAACCAACTGACCTCGAACCTTGATAACCTATTCATATTTGATGTGGGATTCATGAAGGAGTATGATACTTATTCAGTGTTAGGTCTCCTTGTCTCAAAAAATAATTCTCACTCTCCATGTTTTAACCTCATATGAAATATATTTCCTCCAGCTTCGTCCTGTATACAGTACTTGAGAAATTAACCTGTAAAAAAATGGTAAACCTTAAGTTTTGACGCCCCCATTTTGCAGAAATTTTAAATATGAAAAATAACAACATTCCAAGTTACAATTAAATGATAAAATATACAAATCATAAGAGAATGTATTCCATTTCTTCTCGAATAGATTCACAATTCCTGGAATCTCAACTAGATGACGCTGAAACCAACAGCCCATTCCTCCAACTAAGAATTGAAAAGGTTGGGACTGGTTCCGTGCATGCGACGAAACTTCTGCTTAGCACGCATCCACATATTTTCGATGTGGTTCGTGTGAACTAACTTAGAAAAAAAATTGTTTTCTTGACTGATTTTCTAAAAAATTCTAATATAATTGTAACTTGGAATGTGTTATTTTACCATATTTAAAAATTCTGCAAAATGGGGGGCGTCAAACTTAAGGTTTACCTAAAAATGACCCTACTCCTACATTGCCAACAGAAAAAGCACCAAAGATTACCTAGTGACTACTTCAAGGCCTGATAAGCAATATTATAGAAATTATTACTCATTTATTTTCCAGTCTGACTGATTGTAGATATCCCAAATCAATGATGACTAGACGACTTGTGCAGTAGCTCTGAAGGGCATCTATTTAGCGTCATGAAGAATAAAATCATGTTTCTTTTGAAAGTAGCATGACATTAAAATTGTATTTCTGTGTCAATTTCATCATATCTTCAACAAAGTAGCCTTCCATCATTCATAACGTTTCCGTTTAAATATCATGATGTCTAATATTTTTTTGGAGTCAGTTCCTTATGACTTCAATGTTACAACAACGACTTTTAGCAAATTATTTCACTTGGCCAAATTTGTGAGCAATTGAATTGAGTGGCAATTAAAGAAGGAGCTTTGTCAGCTGACAGTTTAATTCTAAAAATATTTATATTGATAATACGTTTAGCTCATTTTAAGTGTGTTAACAATCAAGTGGCTTTAAATGAATCCTAGTTAGAAAAAGCAAGAATTGCACCACTAAACTTGCATCAATTTCTATAAAACTTCACCAATGTGCTTAATGGATGTTCCAGACTAAAATATCAAATCTTGCAATTTATTCCAACCGGCTATTTTTTGACTTAAATTTCCTAGACTAATAGAGGTAGAATTGCTTCAAAATGTGAGACATGCATCTTTTTGCAGTTTTGCAGAATTGCAACGGAGTTGAGTAGTCATGATTGTATTGCAGAAGGAATGATGGCATTTCACGGATTCTCATGACTGCCATGGAGCTTTAATGTTTGCTAAATTAGCAATTCGATGTGTTCCTCTTACTTTCATGCTCAACCTCGAGTATTTTCTTTTGCGTGATCATATCACAGGCAAGCTGCCACTGACATAGCAAAATCACATAATCAAAGAAATTTTGATTTCAGTTAACTTTGAAAGATGTAAATGGGTCCACATCACTATTCAGATCCACGAAATGAAACATGAGTTTAGTGAATCATAAAATCATGCCGGTGAAAATTGAACTAATAGCCAGAAAGCACGAATAACATCGCGATTTTTGCCTGAAGACTTCCATTATAATGTAGATCAAGCAATTCCTTTGATAATCAGCTTAATTTCCGCTTAGTTAGGATGCTTATTAGCAGATATTCATACCCATTGATGTCCAATTTATTTTCATACTACTTATGTAGGGCATCATGTCGGTAGTATATAAATACAGGAATAATTTGAAAATTTTCAGCGTTTTAAAGACTGCTCAAATAATTTTTTGGACCACGGGAACGTAATCTCTTCAAAAAACTGAATCTGTACATATACAAATTTCCACTGCATACTACAGATAGGCCTACTTTTTTTTAGCCGACACTCTACCTATATCCCTACTCTATGCATTGGCTGGCAGCATGTAAATGGGCATGAACCCATAGAAGTCCGATAAAATTGAAAAACATTGAAAGACATTCGTTTGAAGATTTCGGTGTCTCGGGCAGTCACTTCCCAGTGGAAAAATTTTGATAATATGATGCTGGGCCAATATCTGCCCGACAGAGAGCTGTTGGGCAGTTGTCGGGAGATGAAAGCGTATGATCATTTGTCTCTCCTGTCGGCGTAACCTGGTGCTCCCGATACATTTGCGACAGTTATGAAACTTCCCTTTCAAGTGCCGATTGTGCAGGCGGAAACGTGGAAAGTGATGAACAAAGGAAACTTCTCTCGCCACCCAAAGTTCGCCTCTCGCTTCTCCCATCATCATTTCCTAAACACTGAGAAATTTCCCATGCATCACCACTGAGATGACGTCAATTTCGCATGCAAACTTGGATCATTTTCTCTTCACTTTCTCTACCATTCATTGTGACTGTTTGTGTGCAATCTTCTCCCGTCCAATTTTGTTCAATTCACCGAAGTTCAGTTTTGTGAATAAGCAATAGGTAAGTCATCGACTGAATATGTGTCATATAACTAAGTTTTCCAATAATTGTAAAATCGAAGCCTATTGTGCTTTCTGTAGGGGCCTATATGCATTAGTTGACTGTCATCTTATAAAAGTTTACATGTTCACATTTCCCATAATCAACGATAGCATTGATTATGGAAATAGAATGGAGGAATGTCTGATAGACGACTAACATATTTCATGAGAAGAATATTTTGCATGCTGGCTACAACTGATGAAATATGGAGCAGAAAATCTTGTTCTTGATATAATAATTCATATAATTATGAAGTTGTGGAAGGACCAAAATGACCTATTACATCCATCGGAGTTTTTATCCATTGACAAATGACATCAATGTATTCGTCGAAAATACCGTCTGTTCTTCGTAGATTCCTACATGACAAATGAATAGAATATTAGTTAGGCATCACATCAAAGATTATTTTTACTGAAGTATCTAATGGGCACAACAAAAAATTAGCCACTAGCTATACTTCGTATTAGTTCAATCTTGCAAAATTTACGGTACCGGAACCAGCGAACAAGTGTTTTCCCGATGTATTGTGTGTAAAGAAATAAATATCAATAAAGGAGCATATTTGCAATTCATGTACCGTAGTATATTTGCAACAATGTTTAAATCATGTTGGATTTTTCTTGTAGAGGTGTATAATCCGCTATTCATTCTGTCCAATCCTCCCTGTGGTCTTCTGCTCCATTCCCTGCTGCAAATTAATCGAATTCTCTGGTACATACTCAAAGGTACGCAATTCATCACTTCATTATGTGCAAGATTCTAAATGCTATATTTGCAGATCCGTCATAAGCAAAATGTGCACTTTCGGAAAGTCAGCAATTCATTGCATGCTGAGCTTTTTGAAACTTCAGCAGTTCTCACAATGATCAATCGAAGTGAAATGTTTTCGTCTCTCATATGCTGCATCTAGGTTTTGGTGTAAAAACGCATGCACTGTAGTTTTGTAGCCTAACACTGTGCTATAATATTTTCTACTGATGATGATCGAAATAGACACAATAGATTAAAACTATAAAATAATAAAGTACATGTTTCATCTTATCACTATAAAAATATTGGTAAAAATTGAGAATTCCATTCAAAAATTGATATATTAGCTATCATGACTTTTTTGAAAATTTAGAATGTCCGAACTGGCCTCAAAACACTGCGAACGACGCAAAATATTGAAATGAACCATCAGAAATCTATTTACTATCTAATTCCTGCATTAGATTTCAAATTACAAAAACAAATAATAATAATAATAATATATTAAGCAATTTATTCTGTATAATTATATTATTTTATTATTATCATAAATCTTAATTCAATAAACGATAGTAAGTCTAGTATAACGCATACAATCATAAATGAAGAAATACTACGGTAAAGAAAATCAGTGGATATCTTAAGACTCAATAAACAAGGCAAATACAAATTGAGACCTTTAGACATGGACTCCTAATCATTATGTGACGGACACTTGTATGTTTTCAATATCCAAAAATGTGACTCGTGCGAAATGTTCTTTAGAGCATACAGATTAAAATCAGGAGAATTGACGAAAAATAGTTAGTTGATTCTAGTTGAAAAGTGGTTGCCAAAAGTGACAAAAAGTTTTTAATCTGAACTTGTGATGTTATTAGTCTTCTTTGTATCTTTGAATCAGAAGAGGATACAATATTTCACGCACAACCTGTGTGCATCGACGTGAATGAGAAAAGAGCTTTCATTTCTATATTCTAGCAACTGCAATACAGCTTAATTATACATAAATGACTAACAGAACCATTCTTGTTAAATTCTCTGCCTATACAACATGCAAAATTATTCGAACAATGGGAATGAGGTTTTACAAATGGTATATGAAATAAACTGCAAAAAGTCGAATAGTCGAATATACTGTGGAAAAATTCATTCAGACAATTATTAACTGCAAAGACGTACGACGCCTGCTTCACGGATCATAGATTTTATGAATGATTAAAGGCATTGCTTATGTGTCCAGTCCACTGTGATTTCTGACATGATAAAAGTCCTACATGATGCTGTATGAAAGTTCCAGAATTGATACATGAAGTTGTATTTAATCGTTATAATAAGTTTTTCTTCTATTCTTTTGAAACCACTATTTTATGTTAATGGTGCGATAGGGATTTATAGACATTATAGATTTATAGTTGGGTGCCGTGGCAGAGAAAGATAAACCTGCTACGCACAGAGTGTCTGCGAGTACATCGCAATTGTTCCACCATGAGGAAGATCAAAGATGGCCATATTTTATGAAAAAAAGATTTCTTGCAAACGGGTACCCTTTAGATATTGTTGAACGATACATGAAACCTAAACCAATGAATGAAAGCAAAAGAAGACATAGAAAATAAGCAAACAGAAAACAAATATATTTAAGGGTACCGTTCATTAATGATTTCCAGGCAACTAAGATAAGAAGGGAGTATAAAAGTTTCCAGCATCATCTGTTTGATTTGAAGCCAGTATTTGTGACCCAGCCTAATTTGAAAAGAAGTGTTTCATTTAAAGAAAAATTATTTTGCCCTAGTAATTGTTTGTGTAAGAATAACAATTTTTGTTACGTGAAAAATGTTGTTTATCAGTTGACATGTAATTTGTGTGAAAGTTTTTATATCGGTGAGACTTTTCGTTCTTTTCGTCAACGTATGCATGAGCACCCTACAACTGATTCGAGTTTATTTCATAAACATTTTGTTAAAACTCATGGTATGTTACCTGGCCTTTCATTTGTGACCCCTTTATTTTAAAGCGAGGATTTGCTAATACGATTGAGCGGAAGATATCTGAGAAGGATTTCATTTCTAAGTATCGCCCAGATATCAATGTTTATTTAGTATGAGAAGTAGGACCTCTGAGTTATTTGTGTTTGAATTTTGTACTATGTCAGTTGTTTGTAAGATAATTTGCCCACTGTCAGTGTGATTTCATACCCTTGAGAAAGAGACATTCGAAAATTTGGGAGTATTATATGATTTATTGACCTAAGACGTCTATTTTTTCATTACATCTACCTCAAATTTAAATATTGTGAGAATTGTATGGCTAAATATCTGGTTCAAGAAATAAAACATATATATCTGATTTCAAAAGAGCGATCTCAAAATTAATACACTTCAAAAGTATTTGGAATGCATGGGCCTGCGCTATTATATCTATCCTCGAATATTTACCGAACGCACAGCTCAAGTGAGAAAGTATGTTCTTGATACAGAGAATTTGCCGTTACTAGCCGAAAAATAAATTTTACTTATTATGCTCATGTCAATTTAAAAAAAACATTTGCTTTGTAACATAATGCACAAGAGATTAGCCCCTGATGCACACCTGACATTTTGGCTGACAGTCCAGGTGTTATATATCTAGGAGTCCATGCCTTTAGAATAGAATATTAGACCTTCTTCTCTTCCAAGCCCTATCTCAGGACAAAGTTGAGACTCGTATCATTTAATGCAGGCCTAATTGTATTGGATATGTTGAAAATAAGATTTATCAGGAAATTGCGAAATTGGTAATGCTAACAAATAAATGTGTTTGAAAATGCTTCTCATTTGTTAGAATCATGTTTAACTTCCTCAGCAAGTCGCCCAGAACGTCGAGGAACCAGAGGTGAAGGGTCCTATTTAGGCTTACTTTACGCGAATGACCGCAACTGTGGAGAGGCGCCTGTGGCAATTCGTCTGCTGCATGAAATATGCTGTAATAAATTTTGAAGTGAAGTACAGTTGTTCTCGTTGTTCCGCTCTTGTTTCATGGGTGAAAAGAAAGTAAGGAAAATGAGAAGTAAGAGGTTCCATGGTAATATCAAATTAATGATATTCTTTTTGCCATAATACACAAAGGGTACACACATAGAGTAGGGATATATATAGTGTCGACTCAAAAAAGTATCTGTATACAGTGAAAATTTTTGTATGAAAAGATTTAGCCTCTTGTGGAGATTACGTTCCCGTGGTTCAAAAAATTATTTCAGCAGTTACTCTTCTATGCAAGTAGTATGAAACAAGTTGGATATCAAAAGGAATGGATGTTTGCTAAGGCATCCTAACTAAGCGGAAATCAAGCTGATTTTCAAGGGAATTTCATGATTCGTTTTATAATGGAAGTCTTCATGAAAAAGTCGACATTTTGTTGTGTTTTCTTGCCTGAGATTTCATATTTCTAATTCATGAAAGCAATAGCAGGTTATCGAATTGCCAATTGAACAAATAATACCTCTCCAAGGCTGTCATGACACGGACAATCAGTAAAATAATATCTTTTTATTCTGCTTTCCTATCATGATCAGTCAATTCCGTTGTAATTTCTTCAAAACTGCATAAATGTGTATATCTCACATTTTGAAACAATTCCGACTGTATCTCCCTTGAGTTCATTTAACCCCTTCGCTGCTGAGGCAAATTTTGTCTCATTCCCTCAGGTGCGGATGGTAAGTTAACTTACCATGATCAACATTCTACTCAGTGCGGGATGGTAAGTTAACTTACCATTGATAAGATCACTCATCTTATCACCTAAAACCCATGTTCGAATGCAAATGACACATGTTCAACTTGTTTCTCTTCATTGCTTTCTCAACTCCTTTATGCGCCCCACGGCGAGCGCTGATGTTTTTTCTAATATCTGACATTCTCATTATCTCATTCTACTGATAAGGTATCAAAGCTTTGAAACCGCTTTCTGAAGAAGTTGCTATATAGCTCCAAATTGCTCGCACTTTATCAAATTGACGGTTCCCTTGTTCATTGGTATGAAATTCAGGTATGCGTGGTCATAAAGAAGCGATCATTTTTCCATTGGCTTCGAGACTTTTTGATCAACATAATAATCGGTATTCACTATTCAGAGACAATTTATTGCAGTGAGACATTTCTTCCTGCGGGCATTTTGTATCCATTTGAGTGACATCGTATTGAATTACGTCTCTCGTCAATAAAAAAATGATAAGAAGTAGAATATCAGAAATTTTAAATCGAAAAACACAGGCGCTAGAACCAGTGGCGGATTCAGGGGGGGCCTACCCGGCCGTGGCCGGGGGTGTGATACTCAGAATACAAAGTAATCTCCATCAGTTAAGTTATTGTTCGATCTCTTTTTGATTTATCAATCAGTGATGACTGATGAGAGAAACATGCAAGGAAATCTGATGACGTAAGGCATTTTCTGTCTTCATCAGATGGTGGACCTGCAAAGATGAGTGATGGTGATAAACTACATCTAGTGAGTACATCTACTCGACCATCAGGTTGTCCTTCAACGTGGCCTTCGGAAACAATGAATAGTGGAAAGATCCGACGCCTGACACCCTTCTGTTTTGATAACTACGCATGGCTCACATATTCTAAAAACCTTAACGGATTATTCTGTCGATATTGCATCTTCTTCGCCGCAGAAACGGTTGGATCTGCTAACAAATGTGCTGGACAGCTCGTGACTACGCCTTGTCGACGGTTTTCAAGACTTACAAGTCAGAACGGATATTTGTATGAACATAACAAGACTGACTATCACGCTTCTTCTGTGATCAAAGCAAATGAATTTTGCTTGCGTGTAAATAATCCGTCGTTAGCAATCGACAGTCAATTATCATCTGCTCTGTTGAGAAAAAAAGAAGAAAATCGTGAAATTATTCGAAGCATCGTTGAGACAGTCGTTTTGTATGCTCGCATGGGTCAATCTTTTCGTGGTCATCGTGATGACGGGCATTTACCTGTACCCTCATCAATCAATGATATTGAAGTTGGTGAAGGAATTTTCCGAAGTATGATTCAGCTTTATTCGCTTGGAAATGAGGTACTGCAGAAACATCTTTCTACGGCAGCTGGAAACGCTACATACTTATCAAAAACTACTCAAAATGAGATCATTTCAAACTTAGGCACCGTGATCCGACGTCAAATTGCTGAAGAAGTTAGAGCTTCCAATTACTATTCTATATATAATCGCCGACGAAACTACAGCAATATGTGTCCGATATCTTAAAAACGACTGTATTATCGAACGTTTTCTCGAGTTCGTGAATCCAGAATCATTGAGTGGCTCTGGACTTTCTACGGAGATTCTCCAAGTGCTAGAAAAAAATGACCTCGATCTTTCAAAAATAGTTGGCCAAGGTTATGATGGAGCAGCAGCTATGTGTGGATCATTCAACGGTGTACAGGCAGAAGTGAAAGAAGAACAGAGTTGTGGGAAGCAGGCAGTTTATGTTCATTGCGCCGCTCATGCTCTCAATCTTACTTTGATACACGCTTCAGATATTCCTGAAATTCGAAATACTTTTGGCACGGTTAGTAAGCTGGCAACTTTCTTCTCCTCGAGCACTCTCTGGACAAAAGCTCTCGATGAAGCGATCGACTCAGCGAATGTTTCACATGGGACACATAGACTCAAAGTTCCTTGCCAGACTCGTTAGGTAGAGAAGAATGAATCCATCATCACCGTGCTTCAATTGTATCCTATCATTTGTGACACTTTAGAAAAAATGAGCAAAGAGAGAAGTACATATTCTTCTGATGCTTGCAGTATTCATTCCACAATAACTAAAGTTGATTTTATTGTTTCTCTAGTAATACTGAACTCAGTGATGACTGTAACCAAACGTCTCGCATGCGTATTACAATCTGCCTCAAATGACTTGATTTCCGCTCTACAACACGTCGACACAGTGATAGATTTACTCAAATCAAGAAGGAATGAAGAGTTCTTCGCTGAATTGTTCGAAAAGATTGAAAAGTTGACAACAAGACCGATACAAACTCCGAGAACAGTTGGAACGCAGGTACATCGAACGAACGTACCATCCACCACACCAATTGAATATTTATCGCCGAGGAATATATTACCCTTTTCTTGATGGACTGATTTCCCAACTACATGATCGTTTTAGTGGTCATGCTGCTAGTGTGATGCACCTCTCCAAGCTGCTTCCTAACAATGTAATTAATACTGCGTTTGAAGATATTCTTCCTGCTGTGGAATTGTATTCTGAATATCTAAATGGAAACTTGGACGAATTGGAAGGCGAATTTTCAACCTGGAAGACTTTTTGTGGGAAAATTTCAAACGCTCCAAGTGAGATCATGGCCGCAACTCAACTTTGCAATTATTCGTTTTATCCTAACATTAAGACTTTACTTAAAATGTTCACCTTATTACCGGTTTCATCTGCAAGCGCCGAAAGGACATTTTCAGTCTTGAAACATTTGAAAAGTTATCTGCGATCTAACATGTCAGAAGAGCGCTTAACTGGTCTGACATTAGCTTACATTCATCGTGACATGGACTGCGAAAAAACCGTTGATGCCGTCGTACAATTATTTACAAGAAAGCAAACAAGAATATCTATGTGAACCGACCCTTCACTTCTAAGACTGTAAGTGTGAACTTTTCCTTCTTGACTCTATATTCACGATGTGTAGAAATTATAGGCGTTTCACGAATATACATGAGCGTTTCATATTAACATATTGTGTTACGTTTTGCATAGGCTACTAACATTAAGTCTGTTGGACTACATATATGAGAGAATTATATTTTATACAAATTGACTAAACCAAGTATTAATTATAACTATTTCTGCTTTCGGTTTTACATGTCTTAAAACGTACAGGTTGATATCATTTCAATATTTTATTTTTCATTACTTTGTTGAATGACAGTATTTTCGGAACCCATGACTGTAAGTAAAAGCCCCCAGAACTTAAATTCAGGATCAGCCGCTGGGCCCCCCCCCTGTGGTCGAATCCTGGATCCGCCACTGGCTAGAACGCAAAGAAATGACTTGATGGATGATAAGAAATTTTATTTTATCATCGATTTGCAATAACACATTTTATTTATACATTCTTTGTCCGATACACCGTCATCGGTATAAATTAAATTAAGTGTGTGCAGTTTCAGTGAGGTGATGTCATGCATCTACATATGGGGGAACAATTACCTGCAGATTAGCAGGACCATCATATCGGCAACTTGTTCTTTGGTATATCTTCTCGACTCGCCATGTATGGAAACTATAGTTCAGATCACTTTTCTACAGGAGATTCAACTCTTGAATGAATCTGCATGCGATCTCACGCCTACAAACTCAACCACTGTATGTTTATTTCATAAAATTAGTTGATGGGCAATATAGTGAAAGATGATTGTCATGTCATAGCTACTACCCCCTATGTTATTAGGCCGATCCTTGCATTTAGATAGATTACAAATTTCTATTCTGAATTCAGAGCAATTTGTAATCTATCTAAATGCAAGGATCGGCCTAACAACATAGGGGGTAGTAGCTATGACATGACAATCATCTTTCACTATTGCCCATCAACTAATTTTATGAAATAAACATACAGTGGTTGAGTTTGTAGGCGTGAGATCGCATGCAGATTCATTCAAGAGTTGAATCTCCTGTAGAAAAGTGATCTGAACTATAGTTTCCATACATGGCGAGTCGAGAAGATATACCAAAGAACAAGTTGCCGATATGATGGTCCTGAGTGATGATGAAAGTGACATCGACAACATCAGCGATCAAACTATTTTTGATTACGAAGGTGACACTGACACCGACGAAGAACAGCCTGAACTGACACCACATTGTCCTTTGCCTCGAGTCTCCTTTCTTTCTCCGAAACCTGCGCCCTTGACTCAGACCTCTCTGCTGTTGCCGAATCCTGTACCTTCGCCTGAAGTTTCTCCGTTGCCGAATCCTGCATCCTTGACTCAGACTTCTCCGCTGTTTCCGAATCATGTGCCCTTCAGCTCAGCCTCTCCACTACCTATGAATGATTTGCCATTGACTCTAGGCCGCTCTCTTGACTGGGAACTCATCGATACTGACTCTGACTTGACCTTGCCGAAATTTACTTTCCTTGGTGTTCCTGGACTTGCATCTGATGGTGAGGAGGAGATGCTGTCTGTCAATGACGACAGAGACCTGATTCAGAAATCGTTGAAATTGTTCTTAACTGAACAGTTGTTCAATGATTTAGTTGAATTTACAAACATTCGTGCAGATCAATATTTGAGAGAAGAAGAGGAGCATTTGAAACCGCATTCTCGATTCAGAAAGTGGAAAGAGACAGATGTCACCGAAATGAAGAGATTTATTGGTATGATTTTACTGATGGGTGTCATCAAGAAGCCTTCACTTAGTGAATACTGGAGCACTGACACCTTCATTTCCACTCAATTCTTCCAAAGTGACTTTTCCATTAATCGCGATCGATTCCTTCTGCTCCACCATTTCATTCGTTTTGCCGATTATCGCGATCTAGGTGATCAGCATGATCTCCTCCGAAAAATTCGACCGTTTGCAAGGCGAATACGTAGTATCATCAGCTCTGTGTACCGACCAAAGTCGAATTTAACTGTTGATGAGTCTTTGTTACTCTTCAAAGGTCGATTGGTATTCAAACAATACATCCCAGCGAGAGAAGTCGATTTGGCATAAAGATATACATGCTCTGTGAAAGTGACACTGGTTACATGCTCAACTTTGACTTCCATTCCATGAAAACTGAGCATGATCGTTTTGCTCAATACGAAACAGCTCTCAGCCTCTCCGAACGGATGGTGGTGCATTTGTCGGAAGAATACCTTGACCTCGGGTTATCGCATTTTCGGCTGATAATTGGTTTGCAAGCGTGCGGCTAGCTTCTTATCTGCTTTCTCGCCGAACTCACTTCACGGGAACAATTTCGTCAAACCGCGGTGTTCCTCAAGATCTTGCAAATAGCTTCACAGCGGATAAAGAAACGAAGTTTGCCACGAATGGAAACTTGATCGTTTCAAAATTCTGTGACAAAAAGTCTAGTGGAGTAAAAAACAGTGTAAATCTTTTTACTCACGATGATTTCTTGAATGGATGAATCATACAGACCACTGATAATCTGTCAGTTCGCTGTTATACCGTCGCTCATTCATTCAGTAGTAATAATTCGTAAACTCAAATAGCCAAATTCAATCATCCAGCACGAACTCAATTGACTACTCAACGAGAGATCAGTCTATTGGCTCTAGCATCGCAAAAAGTATTGACGGCTTTCATATGAAAAAGTTGAATAAATCACATATCAGCTCGGAAGAATGCATAAATTTCAAATGACTAAAAGTGCCTTTATAATTGACTTTTAATGAATAGAAGATTTTTATTCATTAAAGTATTTTCAATTAGAATAACCACGAGCGAATTTTTCACAAACTTGCAGCTCCTTCGTTAATTTCAAATTAAGTCGGTAGTCTCTTTCAGACCGCTAACTAATTCTGACATAAACATACATTGCCCAAGTTTATGCACATAACAAGTCAATAACATGCATATTATCGTCGTGAAGCACTATATCATGTCTCCATTCACACCGAGTAGCCTATATTAATATGAAAATTCAACTATCAGTAATTAATATTCTGACCTTTATCATTCAAGCCCCCTTCTTGACTTATATACTTGTTATATAAGCCTTATCTATCTACGCAATGTACGCCTATCGCTTTACACAATGAAAAATATGGATACAAAACGTGAGAAAAAAATAGAAGTGCAGCCAGACTTCAAAATTCTATTCTGAATCTCAATGCGGACGCATAGAGAAGGCTAAAATCCGAACTTCTAGATGGGCTGCGTTTGACATACGTGTATATTTGCAAACCCCTTGCTAATCCTAATGTTGGTTTAGAGATTGTGATAAGTTTGAGACTTATAATTCAGTGACAAAAATTTGAGAGGATGACATTCACACTTGTCTTCCGATATTCCAATAGACTTTGGTGTCAAATTTCTTATCTCTAGTATAAACAGCTTCTTGTTAACCCCACGCCGTTAATGAGCTGCATTGTAAGTGGGACCAAAACACATGTTTGTTGATTGTAACTGTCATTGCCGTGTCGGTGGATTTTACAGAGAAGCATAAAGCACTGGAGAGAATGAATGATAAAACTGACGTAGCACAGGAGAGAATGCACCCATGGCTAGTATACTTACCATCAGCAGCGAAAGGGTTAATAAAATCGAAAGTGTATACACATTGGGGATTTAATAAATGCGGAGTTGCCACTCTACCTATCATACTTACTCTATGGGCACACAAGTATAATACTGACGAAGTAAACAGTAGTATGTAAAACAAAGTTTTGATCGGTGTCGGGTGAACGTTGGCGTGTATTGGGCGCGTATTGGGTGAGTGTTGGCAACTGACGTTGGGCCGATACAAATGCGCTGGGCCACTTTGTTTATCGGGCCAACATCAGATGGATGATATTGGGCCGAAACAAATTTTTCCACTGGGTTGTCTATGTAACTGTTTCTGTATCTCAACTTCAGAATCATCAATTAGTTTAATTTGGATCACTGCAGATTTTAAGGTAAATGCATTCCATAAAGTAACTGTATAGTTGTTAGAGTTCAGAGTGCCGACTAAAAAAATTCAGCATACAGTGCAACATTTTAATCAAAAGTTTTGGTTTTTTTGCGGATACTATACGTTCCTGCGGTTCAAAAAAATAATTGATCAATTTTCAGGAAACAGAATTTTTGCTGATTATTCCTGTGTTAAAATAATAGCGATTTGGTTCCTCGATATAAGTAGTATGTCAAAGGGAATGAGCATTTGCGAGCGTGCTAACTGGTACATTAACTAACCGCAAATAAAATTGATTATCATGGAAATTTCATGAACCGCATGCTGATTAATGCAATCTTCACGGAAAAGTTGAGATCTTATTGCATTGAGTAAATATATTCGATAGAGTAGCATCCAGGGTTTCGGAGTCGTGGTCCAGCTACTACTACTCCGATCCAAGACCCGTCGACTGTTGACAAATTGTCGGGACTGCAACACGAAACCGAGCAACAGATTTTCAGATTGATGTACACCCCATTGATCAGTAAGTATATTGGTAGAGTGTCGACTCAAACAAGCACATGTATCTGTATATAGTGAAAATTTCTATATCAAAAGATGCAGTTTTTTGCGGAGATTACGTTCCTGCGGCCCAAAAAATTATTTGGCCGCTTTTAAAGAGCTAAAATTTTTCAAATTATTCCTGTATTTATATACTACCGAGATGACGTCCCCTATATAAATAGTGTGACAATGGCGTCTTCTCCGTGCCTGCGAGGCCTTGGCGCATCCTCAAAAAATTTTTCCAACAATTATAAAAATGAAGTGTCATCATTCATTTAAATTCGATAGCTTCTCGTGATAGCTGTGCACAGCTTTCCGTCTCAAAATCAGACGCTCAACCTCAGAGTAAACAGTTTTGCAGCACGTGCTCGAATCACAGGTGGGTAAATCCAATTTATTCCACAACATTTGACGAAAATGTGTCTTTGATTTGTAAAATCCATATTTCTGAACCGATTTCAATAGTTTTTTTTTAATCGAACCGTAAAGATCTCATCTATTATGGCATGGTTTTTAAAAAGTCACAAAGCCAAGACCTTCTTCACTAGTTGCCGTTTTTTGCCGAAAAAAGACCAAAAAGGCATGTCCAAAGTTGCAGTACTCTCACTTCAACACGGATTTTCGATTAGATACATTCAAATACACCCACAAATATTTATATCATCTGAAAGAAGAAGATCAGCTCTTTAAGACAGTCTAATTTTAAATGTTATAATCAATATTAATCATTGAATTTTTACTGGGTTTCCATTGTCCAATGAAAAAAATGTCCTCTGACCGAGACGTTTTCTCGAAGAATATCGATTCTTCCATTAAACGTTTCGCGCCAAACGAATCCTCTAGTGTGCTAGTTTATAAATCCGTAAAGAAAATTCAGTTTGATGCCGTTACAAGTGAGCAATATTGATTTAAAAATATTTTTATCCGTTTTTTCGACCAGAGAATTCGAATATTCCCAAAAATTTCATATAGATGCTGAAACCAGAAATTTTGTCAGGAATCGATGAAATTTCACAGCATAGGAGGGATCCATGCTCTTAACATCTATGCAAAAGAAATTTTTTATTTATATCAATTAACCCTCTCAAAATCTCCAAAAACCGCGAAAATGTCCTCTGACCGAGACCCTAAAAAATCTCGGTCAGAGGACAACGTTGAAATTGAAGATCTCGGTCAGAGTACAAGGGTCTCGGTCTAAAGACATGATATGCATGTATGCAATTGCATTTAGATCACTTCGTTTTACGCGTTCAAGTATTCGTCCTAAGTTCCCGCAGTCTCATGAACCCAAATGCTGAAACCGAAGAGTTTCCTTTTCGACATCAATTTGTCCTCTGACCGAGACCTTAAAAATCTCGGTCAGAGGACAAGGTAGGTCACGGACTCACGGTCAACGGACATTATATGTAACACGTTACATTTTGGTCACTTCGCTTTCCGCATGCAAGCATTCATCCTAAGTTCCCAGTTTCATCAGCAACCCAAATGCAGAAGCCGAAGAGTTTCCTATTCGACATCTATCTGACCGACATCAATTTGTCCTCTGACCGAGATGTAGAAGAAAATGGCATTTTAAAAGTGCTAGATTTCTATGGAAAGTTTTTATTTGGTGTGGTCGCCGCTAAGATTTTCGTGTTCAGCGTAAAAAAATGAGTATATATGCAAATTTTCACGGAAATCTGAGACCCAAAGTTGAAAAGACAGAAATGTTGTGGAATAAATTGGATTTACCCAGGTGTTTTCTTCGAACAATTAGACACACAAGCTGGTCGTGTGTTCAGAGCGAGCATTGATGTTCAGACAGAGCGAAAGAGAGTTGTGTGCGTGAGGCAGTGAGCGCACGCTTATTGATATTGGTCAATATTGGCTTTTCCCGTGGGACATAATGATTTGCCTTCTCAAATTTTTGCAATGAAATTCTACGCAATTCTTGATCTAGGCACGGTTGCCGACTTTTTTTGAGCCGACTCAGTTGAGCAGTTTTCTATTCACACATTCGAACAGAATCAATCGAAATCTACTCAAGTTTTTGTAGATGAATCGAAGTAAATGCATATTTCAATTGTAAACAAACTCTCTACACTCTCTCGGGCTTCGAAATGTAATCTACATGTAGTCCAACTCAACAAGAGGAGATTCAGACATTCACTTATGAACCACTTAGAGGAAGACGTTCATCCAATCAGACCCGATTACAAAGAGTCGCCGAGTTACTAACTATAAATGGAATGGGCCACGTCACTAAGAGAGAACCATCACTAGTTTGAGGTGTAAAGCCCTGTGAAAAAAAAGTTGCCGGGCCAGCAGCGTTGCGTCGACATTCGCCCGACAGCGTTATGGTTCCTGATTCCTCGATGTTGGGCCATTGACGTTGCATCGACATTCCGCCAACAACCAGTCGGTATTTTTCCATTAACATACCGACGAAACATCCCTACTCGAAAACATGTATTTATTTGCTTATGAATGTTGCTTCTATATAGACTTACAGATCAATCATAAGCGTCTCCTTTTGTTACGATTGCATGCCATCGAAATTTACCACCCGGAAAATTTTTTAATCCGCAATTATAAACCCCATCGACTAAATTTATTCATATATTAAAAACAAAATAGTTTTTTCAATCAAAGCTATAATGCCAAGTCAATAAAAGAAATTAAAAGTCACAGTCGGATTCGAAGTCAATGTCAGGTTGCCTCATGTCCCATGCCCTTGACCTTCTTTTTCGCCCTCCTTCACGATCCTTAGCACCTCGCAGCGCTTTACCAATCTTTTCTTGGATATCTTGATCAGTGGCACTGGGGATGATGCTCCTTGTAGCTCCTGAAATATGTGAGTTACTCATTAAAAGTTGAAAAGTTGATTAGGTCTAGTTGACATTTTAAGAAATCGTTGCATTCAATTCCCTAACAGAAATATACAAATATTTTATTTTTGGTCACTTACAACGACTTATATGAGTAGTGTATTGATACATTTAGACATGCAATAGTAATGAAATTCATTGATGGTTCACAGTCAGTAACTTGAAGCTCGGATTGCTTCGTTAACTGCGTTTACTGGAGATTTGATCTGCTTAAGTCACAGAATTAAATATTTTGTTTATCTGCTTCGGTTTGCTAGAAGTGTGATTGACACGAAATCGCTGGCACATCGAGGAACCTATTAAGTGGGCAAAAAGGAACTCCTAATACCCTACAAAGCCCCTCCGATCATTATTAAAAAAAAGTAGCAGGCGTACAAAAATTAGTTCACTTGATGTTTTCACATCCTCTCCTCGGCATTTCTCACTGTAGAGTGCATACATTGAATCGAATGTTAGACAAGAGGTGTGTTTTGGTGCGTGCGAAGTGATATCACAGCACGCACGCATCTCTAACTGGCTATGGTGTCCTCTGCAGACAGCTTATTGTTTTCCATTTCCAATAGCAAGCGATACACGAATTTTCCATTCGAGAAGGAGCAAGTTGTCTAATTCTGTGATGTGCCATTTTGAAATTAAGGCTACATATAACTCTTCCTTTCTAGGAAACCGAAACGCACGCAGATGAATATAATTCTGTGGTTAAAGTATTTCGCTCTACCGGTAACTTGCTAGCTAATTGATGTATGAATAGTGACTTTCTCTCATGTCAGAGAAATTCAAAGTTGAGGACAGATTTAATTGGCGCTCCCTAAATGTCTTTGCGCGTCAGTTAAGTTAGGAAAGCGTCTTTGACGAACATCCATTTCACAGTGCATCATGCATCATCCTTCACTGATTTTCCTTCTACCATGCAATCCCTACCGAATCTGCCTCCTCGTAATTGTTACAATATATCGAACAATGCGGCAACTTACTAATGACCAAGGTTCCAGCACGTCTTTGAATGCAATTTTTATCATTTCCACCAGTGCGGTTGGTCTTCTGCTGCATGTCATTCGATAAGAGGGCTTTTATCATTCGAAGGACTGCCTCTTTCACGTCCTTTCCGCCTTTCGAAGAAAGATAGTGGATCTGAAGTTAAAATAGAGGACAATTGCTATCAAAGGAAGATAGGGGTTTCCAATCTGTGAATTCAAAATAGAATATTTCTTGTTACAAAAAGGAGAATCAAAAGTAGCCCGTTCTTAGTTGCCATCAACAATTCAAGCATATCGGATATCTACCCTAATGATTTCAAATTCATTTAATGCTGATTCGCTTATGTGGTTCTTCGTCCTATTTTTCCCTAAAAGAACATATAAGAGGTAACTCAGCTGTAAGTAGACATCTGAACATATGTCCAAACTGTAGAAATGACATTTTGATTTTCGGTTAAATACACAGGACGCAGCGAATTTGAAACACGTATAACAGGAGCTTCGTTAGTAAATGCTAAAACTCCTTTTGATCACTCTCATTTTCATTATTGTATTGTAAATCGTTGTTTGTCATTGTCAGCGTCTAAACTTAATATGATTATTCATTGGTTGCAGTTGCGCAAAATCATTCCTATGCTACTTTAAATTTTAATAACGGTCTCACTAACAAACTGAACTGAAAGTAAATTATGTAATTTTATCAACCTCAACATTCTGCTTCCACTGGAAAACGACCGCACAGGTGTAAACAAAAAGAAAGAACTTGCAGCGGACACGCGCTCTTAACATGGGAGAGAGATGAAGTGTAGTAACCACAGACCTAGGATTAGGGAAGGACTGCCTGCTTTCATTCATTCACCGTTATTTGCGCTGAAGCTGCTATACTTGTATTTTGTTTGCATTGACGGCCGCTGAAAATACTTGGGATAGAAGTTGGAGTCAGCCAGCGGCAAAACATTACAGATCGGTGAATGACAATGTTTTACTTGAATTACACATCATGCAGTATCTTGTTTAATTGCTAAATCGACAAATGTGTGACACCTCAGGCATGTAACAGGTTGAGAGGATGCTGATAAAATCAAAATTTGACGCCCACATCTAACTTTTATCATTGAAGTAAATAATATAACTGATAATTTCATTCTTGACTGAAATTATTCAGATGTGTCCTGTTTTCTTCGTTGCTGCGGCACATATCAGACACATGTTCTGATTCATCAACCGACTCAGCACCCGAAACCAAGGAAGAAATGGAGAAGTAGAAACAACCAAAGCATATAAGTGTTCTAGTTAACAAGCATGTCCTTGAAACTGTACATTGACATTAATGAAATTAAATGGATTTACACTGCAAATGTTCATACATGTGAATTGCAAGCAAATGATTCACTGACTCTCGTAAATAAGTTGGGAGTAAAACATATTCATTACAAACGGGCAATCATAAAGGCGATCATATTTTTTTCATGGAAGAAACGTTCATCTATAACTACAAAGCGTTTAATTATACTTTAAGTTATAAACTTGCCATGCAAAGAGATGCAAATTTTATCAAGCTGTTCAGGTTATTGCTTCAATTTTTTACGTTTAGGCTATTATTTCAATTTTATCCCTAGATTTCCCGTGTATGTCGGCAGATATCATAGGTGTAATATATAAACTGATAAATGATCAAGATTTTAGTAAATTTCTAAAATACTGTATGAACAGACAGACAAATTATGAAAAGCGATAGGTTAAATCAATAAAACTAAGCTTTTTCGATATCTATAAATATCATTCAGGATGGCCAACGTTTGGGTTGCATTGATGTCAACGTATACGTACTTTGTCATTCAAATTCATTTATACACACTAAGCTTTTAGTTTCTATTCATTTAAATCTTTGAAAAATTTGGTATTGAGATGAGTTGAACTTTAAGAACATATAGAGTTTCTTTCTTTTTGTCCAACTTTCTCTGTTTACTCTGGTTTTTTTCAATTTTGGATTGAACGACCGTTAACTTTTTAACCGTCACAAAATAGACTTAACATACAGGTATGTCACATACATGAGCACAATCATCAAAATGTCAAAAATGTGAGATATTATTGCCTCAAAGCGATAAGTATCCGTTCTGACCAACACATTTCTTGCCTGTCTATCGCAAATTGTCATCAAAATAAACCCCGATCGGTGGGCTTCAACGCCGTCAGCATGAATTGCGGAAAGCAATCTGTTCCTCCCTAAATATGTGCCCTTCGCGCACGTCTATTTCTTCTGTGCATATAACTCTTGGTCTATCTTCTACTTATTGTGACTCATCATTGATAACCGTCAGTGCAGGTTGATAAATTCTACATGTTTTGTGGTAACTTCAGTCGATTTCAAGCTGTTAACCAAGCCATGGAATCGCTGCATTGCTTGCAACTTTCTAAGGTGCTTGCGTTTGTTGACTCATCGTCATCGCGGTCTTACACTAGTAGTAAGCAAAACTCCACTTCTGGACCGCGCAAGATGGCGGCCATCGCTGCGTCCCCCCCCCTGGCACGGCAGAGTGTCGTGGTCGGCCGCCGTGGTGCTTCGTGTCTGAGTCCCCCCCCCTCTGGAACGACAGAGGTTGTGGTCTGTCGTGGTGTGCCGGCCAGGTGGGTCCACGTTCACAACATGTTCGCTGACGTCCCCCCCCCTCTGCAACAACAGAGTGTGAGACTCGGGTGAGTTGGTCCGACCGCCTGGTTGACGTGGGCGACCGCCAGGATTAGTCTTGAGGCTATAGTGTGTGATGTTTTTGGTGCAATCTGCTGAATGTTGGGTTGTAAAATGGGTTGTTTCGAGTGGAAGGAGTGGTCGGATGAGAAAACGGAGGTCAGATTCGGATTCAGCGTGAAATTCTGCATCGGTAGGGTGAGTTTCAAGGCAATCGGTGAGAAAAAATTTTCAACATTTTTCGAAAAACGACAGAGTTAGAATTTGGGACGTTTTGGTGTGTAGCGCACAAACGAAGCATCGGATGAGAAAACGGAGGCCAGATTCGGAATCTACGTGAAATTTTGGGTTAGGAAGGATGTTTCCAGCGAAATCGGAGAGAAAAAATTTTCGGCTGACTCCCCCCCCCTGGACAGCTTGCTTCCAGTGGACGGATTTTGTCGTGCGATAGCTCGTTTGAAAGCTAAGAGTGAGACAAATTCAGTGAAAGAATCGGCTTGTTCCTATCTGTCTTCGTTCAAAAGTTAGAGCGGTTACAAGATTTTAGGTCGGAGCTCGCTCACCTGAAAAAATCCTAAGTGTCAGAGTGACTTTGTATGGGTAAAATTTTGAAAATTTTCCAAAGTTGTGGAATTTCTGGGGGACCGCGCAACCAAAATTTTTTTCAGCAAAAATTTCAGACCCTCCCCCCCTGGACAGCTTGCTTCCAGTGGACGGATTTTGTCGTGCAATAGCTCGTTTGAAAGCTAAGAGTGAGACAAATTCAGTGAAAGAATCGGCTTGTTCCTATCTGTCTTCGTTCAAAAGTTAGAGCGGTTACAAGATTTTAGGTCGGAGCTCGCTTACCTGAAAAAATCCTAAGTGTCAGTGTGACTTTGTATGGGTAAAATTTTGAAAATTTTCCAAAGTGTGGAATTTCGACCTGGGACCGTCACCAAAACATTTTTCATCAAATTTCACTGACCCCCCCCCCCCCCCGACAGCAATCTTCTAACTTTGGTTCTAGTGGACGGATTTTGTCTTACAGCTACTCGTTTGAAAGAGGAGAAAAAACTGCTCGACAACATTTTTTGTTGCGAGTCAATCGGACCAGCCGTTCACAAGTTAGAGCGGTTACAAGATTTTAGGTCGGAGCTCGCTCACCTGAAAAAATCCTAAGTGTCAGAGTGACTTTGTATGGGTAAAATTTTGAAAATTTTCCAAAGTGTGGAATTTCGACCTGGGACCGCCACCAAAACATTTTTCATCAAATTTCACTGACCTCCCCCCCCCTCTGGACAGCTAGCTTCTATCTTGGCTTCTAGTGGACGGATTTTGTCGTGCAATAGCTCGTTTGAAAGCTAAGAGTGAGACAAATTCAGTGAAATAATCGGCTTGTTCCTATCTGTCTTCGTTCAAAAGTTAGAGCGGTTACAAGATTTTAGGTCGGAGCTCGCTCACCTGAAAAAATCCTAAGTGTCAGAGTGACTTTGTATGGGTAAAATTTTGAAAATTTTCCAAAGTGTGGAATTTCGACCTGGGACCGCCACCAAAACATTTTTCATCAAATTTCACTGACCTCCCCCCCCGGACAGCTAGCTTCTATCTTGGCTTCTAGTGGACGGATTTTGTCGTGCAATAGCTCGTTTGAAAGCTAAGAGTGAGACAAATTCAGTGAAAGAATCGGCTTGTTCCTATCTGTCTTCGTTCAAAAGTTAGAGCGGTTACAAGATTTTAGGTCGGAGCTCGCTCACCTGAAAAAATCCTAAGTGTCAGAGTGACTTTGTATGGGTAAAATTTTGAAAATTTTCCAAAGTGTGGAATTTCGACCTGGGACCGTCACCAAAACATTTTTCATCAAATTTCTCTGAACGAGGGGGGGGGGAGGTCAGTGAAATTTGATGAAAAATGTTTTGGTTAAGGTCCCAGGTTGAAATTCGGAAGTTTTAAATTTTTCAAAATTTTCACCACACTGGAGCTCTCACACTTAGGAATTTTTTCACTTGTGGCATGTTACATGGACATGTGCTGGCGGACCAACTTCCCGTGGTCATATGAGAATGGTTCAGGTGTCATATTGTAAAGAATGATGAGACAAATCGTTTGCAACAAACCGCATGTCGCTACGATGAATACTTTCGGAGATAGAGCCATTTTAAGTTTTCTTCCGAGCATATATAAACCCCCGACAACGTAAGTCTGATCACTTCATCGAAAGACGAGGTAAGCGACGGTCGTCGCTCTGAGCTCCCGATATCGGGTGCAAAGGACTCTATCTTTTGAAGTAGGCAAGCTATCTTGCTACTTCAAAGTTTGTATGATAGAGTTTGATAGTGTCTTTACTACTGATAAAATTTTTTAAAAGTAGTATGAGTAGTAAAATGCGGAATTTTTTAAAAATTCTTAATTTTCAGTTTTTTCAAAGTTTTAACATATAGACTAAGGTTTTCAAGTATCCTGAGTTCAAATCTGCTATCAGATTTGAAATTTAACTAAGTCTAAGGCAGCTTTGAGGGGTTAGATCCCAGCTACTGATCACTACCTTTGACTCGGCGTTCCTGTTACCACTTCGGGGCAGTGACAATGATGTCTTCAGCTGTAAAGAGCGGGTATCGGGGAAGATCTCTCACTTCCCTAGTGATCGGTACAAGGCCTTCGGGCTGTCGACGGGATCGAGTGCCACTCACTACACTCTTTAGGAATATGACTGTACTACATGATTCCAAACTTATACAAATTTCATTATCTTACAGCTAACGATAAATCTAACATGGCTAACGACATGAACCGCAAATACCATATCAAAATGTGCTCTTGTGGGCGAGTTAATCGCAGTGCGGACGCCAAAGCTCATGTGAAGAAGGCGGGCACCGGCCACATGATTGTCTTGAATAGGGTTGCTTGCGTGAAGTGTAGAGTGCTGAAGGGTGATGAGGATGAGGCGCGTTTTTACAGAGTGCATGCTGACTGTAGTGGTGGTTTAGTGACTGATTTGAGATTTACGCAGTTGATTGTGGAAGAGAGGGAGCGAATGTTGGCGAATGTTGCGAATGTTGTTGAGAATGTTGTTGAGAATGTTGTTGAGAATGATGAGTTGGCGAGAGCGGTTGCGTCGTTGGAGGGTGAGATTGAGCAGCGGAAGAGAGTGCTTGAGAGTGATGATGAGGATGATGTGGATTTAGATAGGGAGCGTGTGAGGAAGCGTGTGAGGAAGTTGAGCTCTTCGTCATCGGAGGTGTCCAACATCGTCATCACCGACCCCCCGAAGAGCTCATCTTCCCCAAAAGTGAAGAGTGGTGGGATTCGTATGCAGTCGGCGAGGTGGTTGAAGGATGAAGAGAAGAGGCATGTTTCGCAGCAGATGGCGCATGATTTGTTAGTGAATAAGTTTGAGAGTTTGAAGAAAGTGAAGGATGAAGTTGTGAAGGAGTTGGATGAGTTGAAAAAGAAGGATTTGAAGTCGAAGGAGGTGGCGGATGAAAACATTAGAATGAGGCGTTGTGTGACTGATTTGAAGAATAAGACGCGAGAGTTGGAAGAGAAGAATGATGCGTGTGAGAAGAGGGCGAGTGCTGCGGAGAGAAGAATGAGAGATGCAGAGGCGAAGTTTGAGGAGATGATGAAGGAGATGAGTGTGTTGAGAGCGAGGAATGTTGAGTTGGAGAGGACTGTGGCTCGGCGGGGTGATGAGAGGCAGGCGTGTGAGAAGTTGGAGCGCATGAGGGATGAGTGGGAACGTGTGAATGAGGATCGTTTGTTTGAATTTCACATCCCTATTCGGGACAATCATTTGGCCGGCGAAGTACTCGTAAACCAGAATTTAGACGAATCCATCCTATGCTACAATGGTCATCCCACGAAAAAATGCCTCCACGCCAGCTTACGAATGCGCGGCCATCTACACAAATTTTCGATTCGGAAACGCGCGAGACTACCTAAGGATGACTAACTTGGTAAGTGAAAAAGTAAATAAGATAGTATATCCTATTCTAATACATATCATTTTCATTGCAGATCTTTGCCCGCCTTCACCACCCCATCACGTCACTCCCGAGAACGAACCATCGGCTCTCTTAAGGGCCACCATGGGGCAAGACATGATAGAACCTCCTCGCGGTTTGCCCTGGGCAGTCTTCGGACTGGCGAATACTATCATTAAGTTGAATCTGCTATCAGTCAACTTGAACATTATGCAGTCGATTGCTATCCCTGAAGCATTCTGATTCGCTGTTGAGCAATTCATTGTTGAAAACCCTATATAAACCAGAAGATTGTAGCGCTTCTCATTCAATTTGAAGTCACGATGGAAGCGACATCTACCGACAACATTCCCGTCTTCACCGATGAAGACAACGGCATTCCCGAGTTCGTCATCCTCGACGAGTGGGATGAGGAGGATGAGAAGAAGGGGAAGATCAAGAGGATCGTTTGGACGGATGGGGTGTGGACTCCAAATACCACTCGCATCCGAAAGGTGCCAGATGCACCAGTACGACCTCGGCGGTATAGGGTCTATGACAACCTAACCGTCATACCCATTGACTATTCAAGCCAATAGTCATCTTGTTACTCCCGAGAACGAACCATCGGCTCTCTTAAGGGCCACCATGGGGCAAGACATGATAGAACCTCCTCGCGGTTTGCCCTGGGCAGTCTTCGGACTGGCGAATACTATCATTTAGTTGAATCTGCTATCAGTCAACTTGAACGTTGCAAATGAAGTTCGGTGTAATACTTCCTTTCGACGGGCGTTCCTGTAAAGGGCGGCGGTGAAACCCGTAGCTATGTATACCGCAAGGGACATTCGGCAATGGTCAATCTTGTTAAACCTCTCTGCGTCATGTTTGCAAGTGATTGCCTCTGTCTCAACGTAGTATGCATTCGCGCCAGGGCGACATTTAGCCAACTGTCGAAGGTTGCCTAAAACTTTCCATTGCATACGTTATGAGAACCATGAGTTCTACCTGTCTCTATCAATGAGACGAATTGATGAATGGAATGAAATGGGAGGACACTCACGCGCCACACGCAACATAACACACTTCTCTCTTCCGTAGTCTAACAAGCTCTTTACATATGGATCGCAGTCGATTGCTATCCCTGTATCAGAAGTGTAAGCTATCTTAATTTATTTGACACTATTTTATCTACCATCATCGTCCATATGAAATGTTATAAGATTTACAAGTTAGACTAAGCGTGCTACTATTTCCAAATGAAAAAAGTATACATGGTTAAATCATCCACTTAAGCCCATCCGTAGTCTAACAAGCTCTTTACACATGGATCGCAGTCGATTGCTATCCCTGTATCAGAAGTGTAAGCTATCTTAATTTATTTGACACTATTTTATCTACCATCATCGTCCATATGAAATGTTTTTAGATTTACAAGTTAGACTAAGCGTGCTACTATTTCCAAATGAAAAAGTATACATGGTTAAATCATCCACTTAAGCCCATCCGTAGTCTAACAAGCTCTTTACACATGGATCGCAGTCGATTGCTATCCCTGTATCAGAAGTGTAAGCTATCTTAATTTATTTGACACTATTTCATCTACCATCATCGTCCATATGAAATGTTATAAGATTTACAAGTTAAACTAAGCGTGCTACTATTTCCAAATGAAAAAGTATACATGGTTAAATTATTCACTAAAACCCCATTCAAGTAAGTCAGTATGAAAGCAAAGATAATACGAAATAAACATTTATTATGGCATGTATTTCAAAAGGTCTTCATCGTCAATATCGTCCCAGAGTCTGGCTTCACATAGATCACAAAAACAGTTGAGCTGCTTTAAACGTTCTTCTGCAGCGTCCCTCACTTTCTCAATGTACGCCCACTCCGCCACGGTTCGCGGTTGGGAGTTAGGGGTGTACCACTCCCATATTTGATGCAAGTGCGACTTGCTGGTCATCTCCATCACCCCTTCGGCATCATATTGTAAATATTTCCACCGTATGCCTGTTAGGTCGGGCAACTCCTCTTCATCCTCCTCCGATAATGATAACTTTCGTATATTGTCGAGATTGTATGTCTTCTCCACCTTCGCCTTTCTTGGTGCATTTGGTGTAACGAGCACCTTTGCTGATGTATATGGAGAGGAGAACTCCAATGCGGTATTTGGTGTTGTTGGAGGACTTGTCATGTTGTCTTTGAAATGCTGACTTTGAATAATGATAACTTTAACATTTTTCCTATTCTTAAGTATACACAAGCAGCCAATCAGAATGAACATCCAATGAATGAAGAGGATGAAAGTATATAAGCAAAGTGACATTCAGGTCATTTCATTTAATCTGTGAATCATACAAGTGACGAACGCACGATCTCTCTCTTTGACTATTATTTGAGGTGTACAAGTGAACTGCTATCTCGTGAATTCCAAATTTGAGTGAAGTCTCTATCTTGTAGAAGTATCAACCTTAAACTTGATTTCGTTGAAATGGTAAGTTGAAAATTTCCTCTCTCATCTCCCTCAAACGTGTGACTAATAGCATCTTCCTCAATTTCAGGCATCAACTTCATCACCAACGCCCTCTCTTCTCGAGGAAAGTTTAGAGTTATTGAGTCAAGGTAGGTTGTAACACTACACTGAGGCTTGAACAGAGATGAAAGAATGATTTCTCTTTCAGGTGATGTGAGTTCCAGCTCAGGACTCTCGCGGCAAGGCAACGAGTGGGAATGTGCCGACTGCGGACATATGTTTACAAGGAAGCACAGTCTCCTTCGACACATCAAACAACGTGTGTGTCAACGCAAAGCGGCGTCAATCTCCGGAGGTGAAGTTGATTCTGACGATGACATCTCCTTTCCTTGCGATTTGTGCCCTCTTTCTTTTGATAGTCACTTTCAGCGATCTTCGCACAGACTTCAACACACGCATGCAAATGATCACTACACCAACGGTACCTCTACCATCTCCCTCATTAATGTTTCACATAATAATTTAGTACGCGACTACTGCATGGAGTCCAATACTCAAATTGTAGATTTTCCTGAGTGGCTCCTTCAAAATTCTAACATTATCGAAGCGCTCTTCAATAATTTAGACAATTTTAGAATGAAGGCGCTCATCTACCTTAAACTAAAATATATTAAAATAGATTTTCAAACGGGTCAAGTGACGGAGAGAATACAGTTTCATGTTCCTTCCTCTTCCGCAACCGAAGTTGTAGACTGCGAGTCTTGGCTAAATTTTCACATTCAATGTTTAAAATCAAATGTAGATAAATTCAATCAACGCGACAGCGCTCTCATTTTTGATGGTGTGGACTCAGCCATATTCAAAATTTCCCTATTAGAAAGTCATGCAGCTCGAGGCACATTTAAACTTCCAAAAACGTTGTATAATAAGAAAGCTGTCATCAATGTTGATTGTAAATCACAGTGTTTCAAATATGCAGTCCTATCCATCCTTCACTATAATGATATCAACGCGCATCGAGATCGCACCTATAGCTATAGACAGTGGGAGGATGAACTAGACTTTGAAGGTTGTGATAGTAACAACATGAAAATCAAAGATGTAGAAACGTTCGAAAAACATAATAAGATTAAAATTGTCGTTCACGTGTGGGAGAAGGGGTTGAAGGGTGCCCGCTATAATTCACGTTCAACTTGTTATGAACGTGTAGTCAACCTCTTATTAGTAAAACAAGATGATAGCGAGGAATGGCACTACTGTGGTATTCCCAAAATCTCTCGCTTGTACACTCACTTGGGGCACTCTAAAAGAGGTGAACATTTTGTATGCGACCGCTGCATCCGCTCATTTTGGAGTAAAGATAAATTTGAAACTCACTATGAATGGTGCAAGCGAGGTAAATTACAAATGGAACGCATGCCCAAAGATAAAATATTTTCACATAGGGATAATGGTGACGAATTAAGTCCCCTGCGTGTCATTTACGCAGACATAGAATGCTACATTGATGATATCATCCACAAGCCAGCAGCCATATCCTGCTATGAAGTATGGCATGACCACTTTAGGAATAGACAAAACAAAATGCATACTTGGCAAGGTGAAGATTGCATTTCAAAATTTCTAGAATTTCTCGATAAAGCTGCAAAATTTCAACAATCATATGATTCCCAATTGCAGCGTAAGTCACTACATATGTCAGATGAAGACAAACAAAAATTTGAAAGTTGCACATCCTGTCCTAAATGTCATAAAACGTTTGATGACGATAAAATTAAGAAAGTGCGTGATCATGATCACATCACTGGTAAATTTAGAAACGCACTCTGCTCCAAATGTAACTTTTCACTTAGGTTGAGACGTCGTGTACTACCCGTCATTTTTCATAACTTTAAGGGCTATGACAGTCATATGCTCATAAAAGGAGGGTTGAGCCAGATGAAATCGTGGCAGTTTAATGTAATAGCACAAACGAGAGAAAAATTCATGGCAATGACAGCAAAAGTACCAGTAGATAAAACTAAAGAAAATAAGACAGTCTTCTTCGAAATAAAATTTTTAGATTCATTTCAATTCATGTCAGCGTCACTAGCTTCTCTCGTTCGTAATCTCAAGTTTCTTCCCCATAGTCAAACTTTGAAGAAACACTATCCAAACTTAACGGATGAAATAATCACTCGCAAAGGAGTCTTTCCTTATGCGTATTTTAGCTCAATGTCTAAACTAAATGAAACAACCCTTCCTTCCATTGACAAATTCAAAAACGATTTGACGGGTGAAGATTGTCCAGTAGAGGACTATGAACATGCTCAAGAGGCATGGTTAAAATTTAATTGTAAAACGTTTGGCGATTATATGATCGCTTACTTAGAATTAGATGTCATTTTGCTGGCTGATGTCTTTCAGGAGTTTCGACGAGTGGCATTAGAAGAAGACAAATTAGATCCTATCCACTTTGTCAGTCTACCAGCCATGTCCTTTAAATCAGCCTTTAAAATGACTGGTGAGACCATTCATCTCTTACAAGACCCGGAGATGTATAATATATTTGAGCGCGGAATACGCGGTGGTCTCACATTTGTAAATAAACATCATATAAAATCTGAAACAGTAGGTGATGATCATATCCACCTAAAGTACTATGACCAAAATAATTTATATGGCAGTTCACTGTCTAAACCACTACCTCATTCCGAGTTTAGTTGGTTAAATCAAAATGAGCTTGAGTATTACTCCAACCCTTCAAACATACTGAATATTCCAGATGAAGGTGATTGGGGATATTATTTTGAAGTGGATTTGATTTATCCAAATAGTATTAAAAATAAAACTGCTGATTTCCCACTCGCACCTGAATCTGGCGAAGTGACTGAAGATATGTTTTCACCATTCATGTCACAATTTCATAATAACTTAACAGAGTGTGGACAGCCAAGGTACAAACCATGCCGCAAACTTTTACTCACCCAATATGATAAGAAAAATTATCTCGTACACTTCTGCATATTAAAATTCTATTTAGAAATGGGCATGCTTCTAAAGTCAGTTCACCGCATTATCAAATTTAGACAGAAAGCCTTCCTCAAACCCTACATAGATAGTAACAGTCAAAAACGTGCACTCGCCCAAAATAATTTTGAAAAGGATTTTTATAAATATAAGAATAATAGTCTATTCGGAAAGACCATGGAGGATGTTAGAAAACGTATGAATTACAAACTAGTCGTTGATGAACAAAAATATCACAAATTGACCTCATCACCTCTTTTCATTGATAGAGACATCATCGATGAGGATCTTGTAGGTGTTAAAATGATTAAATCAGAAGTTGAGTTGTGCAAACCCATCTATATTGGGCAAGCCGTTTTAGATTATTCCAAGCTTGAAATGTATCAACTCTTCTACAAAATATTAAAACCATGCCCTCTCGTAAAAGAGGTTCGCTTGCTGGGTGGTGATACAGATAGTTTCTTTTTAGGAATTACCACTCAAAAAGATTTAAATTTTAATGAAGTAGGTAAGTCATTAGAAAAATATTTCGATACATCTAACTACAATCCCACTCATCCACTCTATTCCATACAGAATAAAGCCAAACTTGGTTGTTTTAAGGATGAAACAGCAGGAAAGGAAATAGATGAAATGATTCTCCTCCGTCCTAAAATGTATTCCATGAAACTAAAAGAATGTGCAGATAGTATTAAGCGTGCTAAAGGTATATCAAAATCCATTGTTCATAAAATGAAACATCGGTCCTATAAGAAGGCCTATAAAAATAAAACTATAACGTTTGTCAATATGACAATCTTAAAATCTCAAGTTCATACTGTGAAAACGTACACGTTCAAGAAACGAGCACTTTCAGCATGGGAGGATAAGAGGTGTTGGATAGGACATAACACATCTCTTCCACATGGACATCCTGACACAAACATACCTCCACCCAAAAGAATAAAACTCACGCTACCACATTCAGGAGATGTATTGACATAATCAACTTTAACTCAGTATTTTGATGTTGCTTTTTGTAGATATACATGGTTGTTTTATGTATCGCATGAGATCGTTTCTTCCTTGTGAATATATGCCTACAGTCAGCCCATTCCCCCTATATCTGTGAAAAGACTTTTTCATATACATATTTTTATTTCAATAAACATATCACAATGACTTCACTTTGTTTTCCGAAACACTAAAGTTACGAGGGATTTAGTATCTTTCACATGGATACACTCTTGTAAACCATTGGTAATTTTGATAGCAATAGAGGGTATAGTTTGTTTGACGACGGATGATAGAAAATAGATTCAAACATCTTCTCGACTATTCCATATGAAGCGTCTTTATCATGAATGAAATCACGTAAAATGTATTCTTTTTTCTCGCCAACAGAAATAGGTAAAATCAAATCACTTTGAATGTAAAGGTGTTGTTCATGTTTATCAAGTGTCATTGGTGTTTCTATACCAATCGTATGCGCAGCAGCAAACACAGTTTGTAGCATTGAAAAGCCAAAGAGTTTTTTCAAATTTTTACTCAATTGACATTGAATGTCATCACCCAGTTTCAGAACAACGCGTTGTTTTTCAATTGAAAACGAAATGTGGTGTGTCTTTACATCATATTTACTTTTCATCACATGCTTCAACTTCTGTTGTATATAAGGATTTACTACATGAATGAAGCTTTCAACTGTATGATATAGACGCGGCATTATATTGATAGCAACTTTAGATTCTTCATAAGACTGGTAAATTTTCTTGATGCGATCGCCATAGATGTCCACCCACCATTCATCATTAACTGAATCAGCTTTAGTGTGATATTCATGAGAACCATACACCACACCGCTTCCAATAATAGGCGTATAATGTCTTACAAAATGACGCAAGGTTGGAGAGAAATAAACTGTAAGTTTGTCATTATATTTCTGAATAACCAACTTATTTTTGTCCGCCATAATTTTCTCTCCATACTTCTTACCCACAGTCTCATTCCATCGTTTTACTAACTCAATAAGTGATAAAGGTTGAACACCACGCTTTTTCAAAATGATGCGTTCTTCGCATTCTACAACATCTTCATCAAATATTTTAAATCTATAATGAAATTTGTTGATTCGAGTTGAATAAACTTTTTTAACATTTGCAGTAGCAATTGACGTTAGATGTAGTCCATGACCAAAACCAAGATGTGGATAGAATTCACTATCCAACCTCAGCGTAAGACCTTTAGTAAAAGAATGAAAGCGGAGGAACTGTCTCCCACTCCAATGATAGATAGTAAACTCATAAGCTTTCTGATTTTTATTCTTCATGATGGAAGTATTACCACTGTTGAATGCCTTAATAATTTTCTCATTCCCAAATGGCTCATAAGAATCTGATTTTATCTGAATCCATTCATAGTTCCACTTTCCATCTGATGTTAAATTGTATGGGAACTGAAATGCATTATTCATCGTTATTCCATCATGGGTGCGAGGAGTCAATATCATTTCTTCCAAATCATTCACATTCTGAATATTGCTATCATAGCAAATACTAGAAACGCCAACTTCCCATTCACCTTCTAAATGCAGTGGCCGATTTAATTCTACTCGATAGTCTGATGGTTTATTTTTGGGAAATTTATTCATAGAAGCATTACTGGGCAAGTAGATTAGAAACGAGTCCTTATTTTCACTTTCCATATTATTCACATTGGAAAAATATATTAGCATACTTTTGCATTAACTCTTCATTCGGAAATGGAGTGTAATACTTGTCACAGCATCTTTATGAAAAGGAATCAACGCACCAGCATCATCATAAATGGCAATATCAATTTGTGGGATGTAGTTTGATTTCAGCTTTGTATAATGCACTTTCTTGAAAGTATGCTCAGATAAAATACTGCAGCTTTTTGGCTGGTATGGTATCATTGCTAGCAATGGAGCTTCAACATCTCCCACACGTACATCTTCACCAATATTGGAATATATCTGAAAATAGTTAATACGACGCGATAGCGACATGTCTGCGCTAGCTTTGGTTACAGTACCACTTTTAAAGATATTTTGATCAAAACCCAAAATGTCCATTAGAGTTTTATCCATAATTAGTTCAATACCTTTCCATTTATAGTGAGAGACAAAGTACCTTCTTTTTCAGAAAATGAAATATGTTGCTCATTAATCACTTCATTTAAATAATCTACAACCAATTTAACCGAAGTAATAATGCGAGGCATCAACACTCTTGTTTCATGTAAGAAACCACCAAAAGGCTCTACACACTTTCTGTATAAAGATACGGCCCATTCTGTATCAAATTGATTTGACCTTTCACATGGTAAATGTTGCATATCAGATTTTCCATGAACAGCTGCAGAACGATGTCGTAAGAACTGATGAAAATCTTTTGAACAAACTAATACTAGATCATCATCATTTAATTTGCTTATTGCAATATGATTAGATGATTTAATATAAGTCAATGTTGCCACTTGTTTGTCATCAACTCGAAGGAGATAATTAAATTTCTTCAATAATGTTTCAGGAGTCATGTTTGTCTTTCTTGGCTTAATCACAATCTTCTTCACCAACGTCTTCTCATTTCTTGGAATAAGATCTACATAATAAGCTTCCTCTCGATATATTAACTGTTTATGACCACTTATGTGGTAATTAACGTTAAAATTATCATAGCTTGTTAAGGCGCTAGCGAGGTAGCCTAAATCATTTCTTAAACTTGGACTTAAACCAACAATCCAATCTTTCTCAACTACATGATGTACATAATTATAATCATCATTGTGCGGAGTAAATTGGACAATATGTTTACACGCTTTATTCAAGAAATCATATATAAACTTTTACATGATAAGAGATCTTTCTTTGGCCACTGTGGAATGTATACTCGGCACCCCTTTTCACATTGATAAGCAGCTGTACGCCTCATATTAATAGTCATCACCTCATGATCAAAAGTATAGACACAGTTGCTATAAACAAGTTGAGTGACACCCACTTCCCAATTCCCATTTAGCTGTTGTGCATGATCAATGGGAGTAGAAAAGAGTGCGGCTCGATTGCTAGTAAATCTCTTTGTAGCCGCATTGCTAAGCAAAATATGATAAAACGACATTTTTATATTGCTAATCTGCAACTTTGCATAACATCATGAAGACTTGGATTTTGGACTCTCTACAATATATCAGAGTTGATCGTGATGGAAACGTACATTTCAAAAATTCTCATGGTCATACATCAAGAGGAATTACATTAACATGGCGACAATTTGTCAACCTCAATGATATCATGAGGGATTTGGAATATTTTGAAACATTAAGATTCATCTCCTTGGGTGATCAAGTTTGGCTTCAACATTACAGAAATGAAATTCAAATCTACCATTCTCATTCCGCAAACTGTTTCTCATTTCGCAAATACAATTGGGAGAAGTATAGAAGATACATACATCGCTCCATCATGACATTTATTCGTCGTGAGTTCATCGCCCTACTATGCAAATCTTAATCAGATATGATTACCACGCACCATGAGTTGGAAATTAGATTCCCTACAACGTATTGAAACGGATCATGATCGAAACGTCTATTTCAAAGATTCAACTGGAAATGTGAGAAGAGAGTTTGTTTTATCTTATCGTCATTTTCAATCTCTACATCATATCATGAAGGACTTGAAATACTTCTATATGAAAAGACATTCACGTATTGGAAATCGCATCTGGCTGCGCGTCAACAATCGGCGAATTCAACTCTATCATTCCCAACTTCATACTAACTTCACATTTCATCAAGGTAGTTGGGAAAAGTATAAAAGGAAGGTACATCGCTCAATTTACTCATTCTTTCATCATGAAGCGCCATCGCTACACCATCGTCAACATTCTCCGTCGCTTCAGACTCTACACCAAAATCGATCTCACAACATTACGCCAACAGCTTCCAAACAGCAAGTATTACCCGGGCCGTCCTCAAATGTTAGTGGTGAAGATGAACAATTCACGGAATCTTCAACTCTTCCCAAATGGGACTGTACAGATTCTCGGCGCCCTTTCTCATTCATCGGCGCAGTCAATGCGCTTAGAGCTACAAAGACTACTACGTCGGATATGGAAGAGGGAGAGGTGTGTGATGTCGAATCTGACTGTGGACAATATGGTGATCTCTACTCAATTGAGTGACAGTCTATCATTTTTGAAGATTCGTACCAGCAGTTACAGTTTGTGTTATGAACCCGAACTTTTTCCTGCAGCTCTCATTAGTTGTTGGTTGCCTGTGCATGTGGCAATCTTTCATAATAGTAAAGTGATCATTACTGGACTAAAATCTCATGAACAAGCAAATATGATCCTAGACTATCTCATTGAGTATGTACGTACCCAGCGGATTGTAAAATAAAAAACAATTTTTCCAACATGATGTTTTTATTTCAAATCATGATAGAACTTACAAATCATTTTTTCATTAGAGGATGGATTACATGAAAAGTTTTGAATAATAGATGCAAATCGAGATACATGTAAACGTTTTAAGATGAAGTACAGTACAAAAGCACCACACGTTGATGAAAGTGGATGTTGTAGTATGCGTTCATTTCGCTGATATTGACGCGTATGTTTTCTCAACCACTGCTGTGTTGGTATATTTGGAGGTTGAGCAAGAGAGTCAAATAGTTCACCACGTCGGTCTTCTCCAATAAAGATCGCTTTCCAATGCTCACCGCCTAAATTCTGTGAATGAGTGTTTAGCACAATAAAGATGGGATAGTGATTTACTGCAGGTGGTAAGGTATCGAGTGAATAGACATTATCGAAAGCTTTCAACGTCGCTTCGTCTGCATTATGCTGCACTTTAGTCTTAATATCGTCAGCAGTCAACCAACTCATTAACGATTATACTGAAGAATCACGTCACGATACTTTGTAATTTCAATATTTGAATCGAAGACTGCATAAATTAATACATTGATCGTCTCAGGTAGTGTTCTTTTGAACGTCAAATCCAAACGAATATTATGAGGCACGTTCGCTTGACGATAGGGTGCACTAATATCGCTGTCAGCAGTCAAATCAAATGCATAAATAGTATATCCACTCTTAAACTCTTTCATAGTCAGTCCGTTGGTATCATCCGTATTGTAAAAGCCAAAGACATCCATAAAATCAACATAACTGCGCATAAATTGATCCGAAGCAAAATCTGGTTTGTAGGGTGGACCAGGATGACTCACACCATTAACACGTAAAGCAATTTCACTTAACTGATTGTGTTTAAAATTGAAAGGATTCTTCTTTATATTACCATTAAATGCATCATTTTCAACCATTGCCACCATGAGGAGCTTCGGTGCTTCCGATGGAAAGAGGCCATCTTTCATGAAACTCTTTTGATCTTTCGGAATTGTAAAGGTGAGAAGCTTTGTATGCTGAACGGGGTAAATGGCATTTTGGCGGTTAAGACCTTCAGCATGCCCTCTAATGACACTTGGATTCGGTACTACTCGACGAATGTAAAGTGCAATATCTTCCACATGAATTCTAAAATTGTCAACTTTAGCAAATGCATTCAGCGCAAATTCAGGCTTATTCAATGTCAGCTTGAGTCGCATGCTGGTATTACAGAGTAAAAACTTTGACTGTCTAAAGAAGTCTAAATTCAGCGGACCATATAGCTGACATACTCTACTATCTTTAATCATAGCAGATCGCTTTACAAAGCCACTGTTTGTTTCAACATCAAATTTTCCTGCTTCATCTCTGTACCATCCCATGGCTTCCATATGACTTTTTTGTGCTGCTGGATGAAACTGCGATACATGAGTGAAATATGATTTATAGGGATAATCGCTTTGACCACCTTCCACCTGCTGCTCTCCAATCGTTAGAGAAACATCGCGAAGTAATGTAGTCAATGGTAAATTGTTCAGTCCAACTTTATGTGCATCGTCAATAGCAGTTCCATCTGCTTGCTGAATTCTAAACCTCAAATCAAGCATCGCATAACTCAAATCTATGTAGTCATCACTACCACCAGGAATAACAAATTCAATGGGGCCAGCATTCTCAGCTGTTCGAGGATGATAATCTACAATACTTGAACTAAGAATATCTGTCTGTATGGCTTGTTGATCGAACAAACAAAAACCGGAAGTTTTACACTCCATGATTAGAAGTTATAGCAGCGTCGTCGTTTAGCGCCTGATGAATGATTAGAGCCTCTGCGACGTTTGCGTGAATGCCTTTTGACTGAAGATTGCACCTTACCAGCTCCGCGATGTTTCCTCCTTCCTTTTCTCATTCGTTTAGGTGATTTCTTTCCTTGAGTAACACCAGCAATGGTCTGCTTCAATGTTTTTAAACCGCGTTCCTTCCCACGATTCAACAAACTGCTCTTGAAACTTCTACCTCTGGAAAGATCACTAGCAACATCACCAGCAAAGCCAACGGCATTACTTAAAACATTTCGTTTTAAAGATCTACCGACATTGGATATGAGAGGTGCTACAACAGATTTCAGTGCACCAAGTATGCTACCTCCACGTTGGCGGCGAGCACCGATGTAAATTTGTCCTCCACCACTTACGTAGGAGGGTCGTGAATAAAATGAGGCAGTTGGATTCATAGCTCAAACCCTAAACATTGTTAGTTACAACTTTGCATGAATCACTGTCGATCACTTAGATGAAAGATGTCGGCACGACGCATCCAAGAGTTCATACTTGAAGGATAACCAGTCCATTTAACAAGACACCATTCTTCACCTTGCCGTTTTTTACATCGAATGATTTTCTCTACCAAATATGTTTCACTTTCAGTGACTACCTCAATCTCATCGCGGTAAAAGCTACCCTCAATTTCTTCATTATCGTAATCTTTCAACTTGTAGGTGGTCGGAGAGTCTTTTTGATTAATCCTTGATACTGTAAATACCTCCTCTGTCCAATTCGGGAGGTACCCTTTAGCAAAAACACTTTTCACTTTTGAGATACGAACTTTATCGCCAATTTTCACATCACTTTTCACATGAGTGCGTTTACGTTGGAATGATTCGCGCACTTTATCTACATTGTTAGCATTTACATCTACTGGTCTGAGTCCAATAGAACGATGGATAGAGTGATTGTAGGCATGGAGTGTATCTTGTAGAACCTTTGTCCAATTTTGTGTCAAGTTGGCAGTAAAATGTCGCCACAAACGATTTTTTAATGTGCGATTAAAACGTTCAACGAGTGCAGCTTTATAAGCGCTCTTTACACTAAACAACTCAATGTCATGCCTCTCAAATAATCTTGTCACATGCTGATTTTCAAACTCTTTTCCTTGATCACTCTGAATTCTTTTTGGAATGCGACCTTCTCGAAAAATTGTTTGGAATGCTTTTGCTACTCCTTTCCCTTCTTTAGTTTTTAAAGGTTGAGCCCACGCATAACGCGAGAAAATATCAATGACGGTTAAAATAAAATTATTGCCCGAGTTATGTTTTGAAATGGAGGCAACATCGCACAAATCTGCTTGCCACTGTTCATCGATGTCATGAACAATATAATGGCGGGTGCGGTACTTCTTTTTCGCTTGTTTGTGGAGTGTATAGGTAGCCTGACCCTTTAACCATCGTTTCACTTGTGATTGTGGAAGACCACTCGCTTTTGATAATTTCTTGATAGATGCAAATCCTGCCGGATGTTTTACATCATAATAGATTGACTTCAAACGTTCAGTCGATGACGACTGACTCTTTTTCCTCCTTCTCATCTTTTTGTTTTCTTCCCTTTCTACATTTACAACAACTGCAGCATTTAGCTTTAGCGGTTTTGCGATCGTGTTCACATTGCTTAGGGGTTTCATTATGAGAGCTGGCGCAGCAAGTGCAAGTGACAACGACATTCACCTCTGGCGGCTCATTACATGGCAAGCAACACATCTGCTTCATATTAATAATCTGAGAACATGTATTTCCTGGGAGGAGCTGTTTTAAACGTTTTCCTTTTACCAGTTTTAGTGGCGATGTAGATCTACGTCGAGTTCTTCCTCTTGTTTGCTTAGTGAGTGTGGGAGGGGATGTAGCAGGTGACGCCTTAAACCAATTTGTTGGCATTTTCATCGTCTGAAGCATTGGAGTAGTAGCCACTGTTGAATCAAGTTCTTTCAATGTCTCATTATTCAAAGCAAATTTTGGCACATTATGCTTTTTCAATAGTTTAAGAAAGTATGACCAACCAGGTGGAACATAGCCCTGACGGCGCTTTCTACGTGTCGCATACTGAATCAAGTCTTCATAACGTGAAGCATCAATCACTTTATTTTCATCTGTAATGATTTCTCCTCTATCATTTACATTGAGATGGGGCTCAATACTATTGAAAAGAGATATGGCATGTGCGCGAGATGCTAAAGTTGTAGCAGTCGATACAGAGTCACGCATCTTATTCTTCAAGTTTTTCAATTGCTCAACAGTTTCCGATTGTAATAATACAGCACGATGTGGATCTTTGATGTGAACATTTTGCTGATAATCTATTTCTTTCCTATACATTTGATTTGCAAGAGGTTGCTTTACTTGCTGCATGGCAGTCAATTGTACATATTCATCCTGAGGAATAACAATCATGCGAGAATAAGAACTCATAGTTTGTAGATAATCATGGGAGTTTTCAAAATATCACTTCGAAATCTAAATTCTTCCGGACACTCTTGCGTAAAGTCAATGAATAAGTAACCGTATGGTTTTTCAGTAGCTGCTTGAAAAATTTCAATTAAGGCTTTTGATCCTCTGGGTGCAACTTGTCGCGCTAAAATTTCAAATTGACTTTTATCTCGCGGATTCTTGAAAATAGCATAATAGTGTGTATTCAGGTTTCGTGTACGAGCTTCTTTTCCATCAGGAAACAAATTTTGTGTAATATAGATGATAAAGCACCTTTTATGGTGTGCTGCGCGAGTAAACATATCTGTAACATCTTTTGAATTCTTACTTTCTTTTAATAAATCATCCAATACAACAACATCATTAGACTGAAGTTTATCCACTGGAATAATTCCTTCATGTCGAATAAAGTTGCGACTTTGCAATTCCTGAAACAGCGACGGTTGATAAATACCATAACACCAAATCACTCGATTGATAGGTTCCTTAAACAACTCCCTTCTTTTATCCAATAAATTCAGCGTGAAAACAGTTTTACCTGCATGAGATGGACCTGATACAGTCAGAACTTTATCACATTGAAGTCTGAAATCCATTTTATTACTTTGAGACTCAACATTTGCATAATTAACGCTTAGAGCCAAAGATATTTCCCAATAGGTTGCCCACGGCAGGAGCTATCATTGGAAGTATTGCTGAAAGGAAACCACCCTTTTGTGTTAGAGTTTTCCTCTTTCTTTGAAGGGCGACTTTAGGATTGGAGATGAAACGCAATTTTGTAGCATATCGCTTAAGTAACTTTCGTTGTTTTGGCGCTAATTTCTTCGTCCTCAACTTCCTCACATGAGAAATAATTTCACAAATGAATTTATCGTTAGCATGTCGTATAGCATTGTATCGCTGATTTGCTTTCATTCGTCGGAGAGCTTGAATGGCTGAAGAAAACTTTTGACTTTTACGTTTCGTCATTTTACGTTTCGCCATTTTCCGTGTTAGTCTTTGCTAAAACCTATCTTTACCACATTTGCATAGGTACTAACTATTGCGACATAAGTGACACTCGAAATGAGCAATATCACAGTGGTAACATTGGCAAAGTTGAATGCAATTACGTATGAAACAGCGTTGACAAAAAGCATGCTTACATCTCTTGAAGATGCGCTTTTCATTTCCATCCTTTCGCTTACATACATCACAACACATAGTTTCACCGTTACTGATGTCTATAGCAAGTCTTTTTGAAGATATGAATTTGCTAGCCTTTTCTAAATAATAGACGCATGTACAGAAGGAATATACTTCGAGAGTGAGCAGACATAGCTCGAAAACCAGTTGTGCTACAATCAAGTACCACTGCATTTTCAATTTTTCTTTATGGAAAGTTGAATGTGAATATCTGAAATCGCTTCAATCACTAGACTGCTACCATGATGGTTAAATGCGTTAAGACGTTCAGCAATTTTTATCATATGTCTTTTAAAAAATTCTTGGGGTGATCTACCACTTCCATTGAATAAGAAGCAAAATGGAAAGAGCGACTTTCCACCTCTTCCTTTCCAAAATGACTAAACTTAATTTTCGCAACTAATCGCGCCATGATAATGCTATCAGAGAATGTATTCATTAACTCTAGAAATAGAGTGCTAGCATCATCGACCACTGCTTCGATGTCGGTCTCATCTTTATGAAATTTTATCACATAATCTTGAACAGCTCCTTTTAAACTTTGCCTATGAAAACGTAATGTTCCGCAGTCGTTTGAGAAAGACATGATCGCCCTTTATCTAACCCATCCATTGCATGAAAACAACAACTCTTCTCATAGTAACATTTATTGAATAATGGTAACAAGCATGCATTATAAATCAATGGTTTGAAAGAGATAAAATAGATACAGCTGGTAACTATCATACAGCGAGCAATGATAACCATACAGGACTTTGGCAGTGTTGAGGTAAGGAGGAAAGAAGCATTGGTTATGAACGTAGCTACTACAACGAACAGACAAAATAGGAACACACAAATCCTTAAAACGTTTTGTGACTTCATGATAATGTTGATTCACTCTACTATCCCAAGGTGGAGCAAAATATCATCAATGATTAGATTGGGAAATACTTTCCTCTCCTTACCAGGATTATTACAAAAGATGCGTATAACATTGAAAGCAGCTAACCATCGTTTAAAGTCAATAAGAAGAGCACTCTCACAAGAAAAGCCATAGTCTTGCAAATATTTCAGATTAAGTCCATGAATGTGTTTTCTCGCCCATTGATCAACATTGGGATCGCAGTTGGCATGTTGATGATAGACACTAACAATCTGATATGTCCAATTGTTCATAGCAATGGCACTGAGCTCCTGTACAGGTTCACCCTCACAATCCATAAAAATGATGATAGAAGCCTAAAACGGAAATTTACACATCTAAGGAAACGTTCTATAACATATTACAAAATGAAGAATTACATCGATGCTTTTCACGACAAAATACACAAATGATATGATGGCAACGAAGAAGTAAAATGTATCTAATAAGACCACGTCTACGACACTCAAAGCACATAAGCGAATTGTCATAGGGAAGAGTTAGGAAAGGACTAGCAATTCTCCTTCTTTGATTTGCGTTTTGATGTAGCATTCTTCTCCGACTTGCGCTTCGTACCACTGCTGTTAAGGATTTGATCAATTATGTCGTCCACGTTGGGTGGTTTCGGAATATATAGGATGGATTCCATATGCATGGGGAGAGAGGCTATTTTATTATCCTTGTGTCGACCATAATATAGCCCATTCACTTTGAAAAGGATATCCCAAGTACCTTCTCCGAGCTCATCACATCTGATGGGTATTGAATGATCTCCATCCTTCTTATAGTAAGTACACCAATGTGATACCGGTAGGCAAATGTGATTACCATCCCAAATCTTTCTATAGGGAGTATCCTTGTCATCTCTAGCCTTCCACTCTTGAGCAAGAGGAGTAGGAATGTCCATATTTAATGTCAC
>CAJQUW010012628.1:0-133728 GCA_907163375.1 Prostheceraeus crozeri | reverse complement strand
GCTAGATGAACATGATCGCAAGAACTGAAATCGACAAGGGACATGAAGCCATGAATACTGCTAGGACTTCTCATTCCTGTTTTTCTAACCTGCTTTGAAGGCGCACGGAGGATTGAGAACCCACGATAAATGAAACCCTGGGAGAGACTGCCAAATCTACTCTGCTAGACAGTCAGACCCACACTGCTCAGCGCCTAAATCTATGCTAGCATGACTTACATCTGCTCGTTATTTGATATCATATTTTATTTTATTTCGTTGCTTTAAGGCTTAAATAATTAGTCACCTGCGGAATGCATACTGCGTGCAGAGTCCGACGGTGTTTGTATTCCGCTCCTTCCAAGGATAAGAAGAATATCTACAAATTCGAAAGTACCTTGAAGTAGAGCTCCAAACAGAGCCACCAGCGGTTCGATAGCAAGATGAAGGCAATGCTGGAACACCATACATGCAAAGCGTCATGTGAAAGATCTGTATGACGAGATAAAAGCGAAGGCTGAGGTCATGGAGCATGGTACTACATGGGGTTGAGAGTGCATAAATATAGTAACCTTCTAAGAAGTAGGCTATTTCTAAAGAAAGTTGAACCGTCATAAACTAGATCACTGAAGTTTCATTATTGATATAGAGCTATATATTGATAGTTGATATTTATTAAGTGCTGCCCTAACTATGAATAAGAATGTTGACTAACCTGTATCGATGGTTCTGCTATCCGACGCTTGAAGGTGTCCGCCTTTAATAGGGCATCGACGTGGGAGGTCAGCCGTCATCACCGAATAGATAATTATAATTTGATAATTGGATAAACACAGGAAGTGCGAAAAATTCGTAACATTAAAAAGCGCCACATCAATCAGGAAGCTTGCTTCATCGATGTCCGCTTATCGGGGGGAGGGAGGCGAGGGGGCACGCTTAGTACCCCTTGTGACGCCTATGCTTGTTGTTCCTACTGTTTACTTGGCTATCACTGCAGAACAGAAGAAAATCATAGAACCATCATCACTACCAGATTGCCTAGCATTTTCAGGGTTTTCTCATCAGTGAAGTAAACCCCACTCTCTAGATTCAATTTTGAGTATCGATCCTTTGTTTGATGTACGTATGTGTGGGCACATGGAGTGTGTTGAGCCATTCACAATACATGATACCATGGTACTCTCACCATCCACGTTAGGCTGTTAGGTGTGTGTTGGTGAGTTCTAAGTCCACGCCTTGGATTACGCCAGTGGTGACTGACTTGATTAATAAACGCTGGAAACCCTACCGGGAAAAACCTTTAAAGAGAAAAAGGTGCAGAGTGATAATATTTGTAGCACACAGGAAGGTATTTGGTCAGTTGTACAGCACGTGAGTGGGAAAAAATGATCTAAAACCGCAAATCAAATTACTTCCTTGTACTCTGACGCAACCGATGCTGCTAATTCAGTTAACTGTTTCTGTGTGAATGAATCTTCTCCAACCTTTTCAACAACAGTATGTAATTTATGTGTCCGATTCCCATATTTTTCTGGTTCAGCTAAACCAATTGAGGCCAACTTCATTGATCCTCACTGTTGCTAAAATGTGTGAAAAAGTTTCTGCTGACAGGTATGACGACCAGCTAATCTAATATTTTGATCAAGCGCACTTTGCTTGCCGACCCAAGTCCTCAACAATGTGTGCTCTCGTGATTATACAAAATAAAAATTCTAGAACCATTGGATAATCCTGTTCGTATACTTGCATACGATTTATTTCATGCATTTTTTGACTGAATACCTCATTACTAGGGCAAGTATTTCACATTAATTTGCATAATCGCATGTTTCCAACTATTTTGCGTTACTTTGCATAATTACATGGTATGATAATTCTCAAAAAATTTCACTCTACAAATCACACAACAATGAATCTCTTCTAAGTACCATCCATTCTTAGCATTCTTTCAGTAAGGATATGTTTCTGCCAACAAGATCTTGTAATACTATGGATATGTATCGAGTGTTGAAAGAACTTCATCCCCGGCTTCTTCACATAGCTTGTGAAGCCCATCTTATACATAGTTGCGAAGAGAAAGTCCGTGCTTATTTCACTGTTGTCGATGATTTGCTTTTACGTGTAAAAGCAGCGACTGTGAGGAGCACCTAAAGAAGAAATTTATTCACCGAAATTGGAGCTCCTTCACAACCTATTGTCACTCGTTGGACATCATGGCCAAAAACTGCCATGCACTACGCGTCCAATCTTTCCGCTGTGACAGAAATTGTGCATAAATTCAAAGGTGACGGGCTTTTGGTTACTTGTGCAAGAGAAGCGATTGCTGATCCAAGCGTTTCATCCTCGTTGATGGTCATCAAACGAGATTATGTGGTGAGGAATATACTTCATTCGTGTGGTGAGGAAGTATTGAGTGTAGGATGAAGTTGTGTGATCGCTGATTATTTGATATAGGTAATACTTTATCGTGCATGATGTCGAGCCACTTTCTTTCAAGAAACTCTCTGCTAGGTTGTTATTAGTCGTGCTGCTATGCTCGCAGTCTAATAATTAATCCAGAAAGCTACTTCCTTTCTCTTGAACGAACTACAAGCCTGCTTGTAAATATGGTCACTCATATAAATTTTCTCAATCCACAAATGCCAACTCATCATACTCAGCTTTGAAGATTTTTGACTTTTAAATCGAACATGTTGCATTTTGAACGTTTTTGTTTCTTACATGGAATTCATACATTTTGTGTATTCTTATCTTGCATTCTTGCAATGAAAATAAAATTTCATGAACGAATAAATTGCTTTCTATCCATCTCCTGATAGTCCTTTTGAAGCCGTTTATTTTAGTCCTCGTCTCTCAGGTATCAATGACAATCATTGATAATTACACAGTTCTGAATAGACAAGAAATTAATTAATCACGTGGGAGAGCTAGTTAATAATTGTTGGGAAAGCTATCCAATGAATCCTTTCTAATAGCGAAGTATTCGGCGTCCGTAGCCTACTTAAATAGTGACCAAATAGTACTATACCAAATGCTTCTCAATGCCTATAATATACAGCTTGTTCAAGGATGTTTGAATTCTTAATTGGAGTAATGAATAGTGTCAATCCATTACATAATATTAAAAATAAAAGGGAAATTATAGAAAATTAATGGTGTCCGATACACGGCCTTCATGGCGCAAAACTACTACTAAGGGAAGTTGATTTAAACATAGACGTCAACGCATTAACAATCTTCGGAAGAAATGAGCATAATATTGATTTACAAGCATAAATTAAGATCGAGCGTCCGCAACGTTGAAATGAAACCGGAACCATTCTATGCTTCACGAATATCATTTTCTTAAAATTTCAAGTCTCTTGTTTTAGGTAGATATCACTTGAAAGCGAAACTCCTGGTCAATTCGAAAAAGTTTTGCAGATAAAAAATTACAAGTCAAAATCAGATTTTCTCCTCGAGATGAATAACTACTATAAACACATATTTGTGTAATCTAGAAGATCTACTGAGCTTCCGTTACTATATGGAATTGCCCTCATACACTAAAGAAAGACTTTAGAACTGAATTCTTCCAAAATGTAATTTCAATTACTCGCATTTCAGATTTTGATGAGTGCAACGGTGACAGTGACAACCGCCTCAGAATAGACGAGAAGCTACGGAGATCGACGCAGACCTGACCAGCGAGGATGATGACGTTCAAGTGGAACAACATGTGGAGCACTTGATGACAATGACGGAGATGATGGCCGAGAAGATATACCGGCCTTAACCAAATCTGCACAATATCCATCAACAACCGATGCTCTTCGCGTTGTAGTTGGATATGAAAATGCAAAGGACGACGGCTGATGATGCATAGCAAAAAGCGGGAGAAAATGTCTATACATGAATGAAAGTGGAAGAACCACATAGGTGAAGAAGTCCGGAGAGTATACCATCAACCAGAGGAGTGGGAGGGGTTATAAACGAATGGAGATCAATCAAGAATGCTTTTACTTTATACCATTCAACTGCTTCCATCACGCATCCAATCAAGCTTTCAGTTAGCGTTCAGTAACGATGCGAAAAGTGCTCCCAAAGGAAGAGGACTCCGAGTTCGTACTCGTGTACTTGAATAATGGTAGGGAAAACCTCAAGTTCTACAAGGGCTCTGAGCCCTATCACCCAACCGGAAAAAAAGAACTAAACAATGTCAAAGAATTAATTGCAGCTGCTTTCCCGCAAGACCCGTGGAAAAATCTGTTGGAGTTGCACATTAGCACCCAAGATGCAGAGGACCGAATTATCCGGGCGGTCCATTTCGATGGGAATTCAACATCAAACGTCGTTTACACATCCCGGCAAAGAAATGAAATAAGCTTAGTTGGATCCGGAAACCCAGCACACATAGATACAACATACGAGGAAGCGGCGTACTATAGGTACTGCGTCTTCAACAACACTTGCTTGGTCGACGCCAAGGCGGATAATGACCCATTCAGCGTTGGTTCTGGATTACTCCATTCGAAAAAAGTGCACTGTGGCCATGCAGTTATTCCAAACATAAATGCAACATAAACCCTTCTTCGTTACGGACGAATGCACAGTCCTGGAAAGAAGAATTCACGAAGCATGGATTACGGCAATACATGGTCTAGACCGGGAGCACCTGATCGCCTATTACCTGAGAGCTTACAGACAAGCAGCAAGCGTTAATCCAGGAGGACCTGAAAGAAGAAGTATTTCGACCAACTAATTTCAAGGATGTCATTCCGCTAATGGAAACTACAAATTATGAGCAATTTGACCTGGTGTTTGACAAAATCATGAAGAAATTGCAAGACAATTAATTCGAAGGCGAACAGCTTAATCAATTGGCAGAAGGTAAGCATGAACTTATCACACTTGACGCAAACTAATTGACACACTTACTGAGTATCATCGTCGGGATGCCATTCTCCTTGTTGCAAGTCGCGTGGTTGTTGAATACGTGCCATGTAAGATATAATTAATTGCATTGACTACAATTAGTTCGATGATTCATTGAGGTCCAGAGATAACATACCATAAACTACATAAATCAGGTTGGCAATGAGTGTCTTCATCAACATGACTCAATCAGACCTTGCAATTCCTGTTTAAACAAATGTAGTTTTGACCCCATGCTAGATGAATTTATGTTAGCATGACTTACATCTGCTCTACATATGATATCATATTTTACTTTATTTCGTTGATTTAAGGCTTAAATAATTAGTCACCTGCGGACTGCATACTGCGTGTGGAGTCCGACGGCTTTTGTATTCCGCTCCTTCCAAGGATAAGAAGAATATCTACAAATTCTACAAAAAGTACCTTGAAGTAGAGCACCAAACAGAGCAACGAGCTCTTCAATAGATAGACAAAGGCAATTCTGGAACTGATCCATTTAGGTCTGGCGGCGCTGCCCAGAATGCCAGTGTTCGATGTTGAAGCTCCTGTGATCAAGCTTAGGACCGAGGCAAGGTTGACCGTGGAAGCAGTCAGCCGGGAGGCAAGGAATGTTTTCGATCGCCAGATGAAGTTCAGGCCCGCCGGTAGTGATGGGCGAAATCCCCACTACACGGAAGGAGATCGCAAGGATCTGGCCAGGAATGCACTGCGAATCATCACGCAGCAAATGCCTTCGCTACGCCGAGTATGGCAGGTTGACGCGAGTTGGGGGTTGAAATTTTTTATGACCTTAATGAGTGAATGAATTGAACTATAATAAGCAACTATACAACTTAACTTGGTTGAATATCTATGAAAAATGTTAAAGGTGATGGCTATTTTCGGTATGAACCTGTTGTTGATGCAAAATGATTTTCCCTTGTATATGTACTTTCTTGCAGATGGGCTGAAATTTCTCCTTCGTATACAGCCTTTGGCCTCAAAGCGGTAGAAGGGTGGAAACGGAGACGCAATAAGGCCTTGTCGTCTGAAGCTCATGTTTCGGGTTACACCTTGTTTTACAGTGATCGGGACTGGGCACTCCGGGATTGGTGTGTCTTCTGGAGGAAGACCCGCACCAACAATGCGATGGAAGGGTGGCATCACTGCCTCAACACTTCGTGCGACCACAGCAGGGTGCCTCATGGTAAATTTGCTCCATCAACAAATCCGTGCCGCTGACATTGATCCGCAACATCCTTGAAGGACAGTGACAAATTACCCCCTCCAAAAGTTTGGAACGCTTGAAGAGTGCCTCCTGTCGAGGTTGGAGACAGGAAAACATTTTGAGTTTCTCTCCTTCTTTTATAATGACCGAAATAATTTACAATCCTCTTTCGCAAACGGCCGGCGCTTCGTGCCACGGACACTTCTAAGCAAAAAATGGTCGTCACTCACCAGAGGAACGTACCCAGGAGAAGCCGGTGACTACCAAGTGGACAACAGGCCGGTCTTCCCTTTCGAGTATGTGGATGACTTTCTGTTTAGCGTTGTACGAGTCCCGTCCTCATGTGACACGGGTTTGAACGGGTGTATCTTTGATACCGCGTTTTATCCTGGCAATGAAACGGAGTTGGCGCTATCGCCTATGTCCGCCTCCGTTGGAATGAGAAACTTAAAGATAGCACAGCCGAAAACCAGTTAACCATCCCGCTCTCTAAAAATACCGTGGTTCTTCCGCCGAAAATGAATGCGGAAAAAGAAAACAAATTACATTTTTTTAGAGATAAGGCCATGGAAATAATTAGTGAAGAATCTAAATTTCTAAAAAAAGATAAGCGCTATAGAAAAGAAACTGCGATGATTCGTAATACTAAGCGTTTTCTGACCGATAACTCCACTGAAGCCTGTGCTTCAGATAAAACTAATAGGTTCGTAATCACCAGCTCTGCATCTTTAATACAACGTACTGAAAACATTTTAGAAGATAAAAATAGCTACTGCGAAGTAGAACCTACTAGCATAACTAAAATTGAAAACCAAGCGAATGCTATCATTCGTAAAACCTGTCACAACGTATTAAAAAAATCTGAATTTGAACGCCTGTTAGCTTCAGGAAGCCATGCAGCTTCGTTCTATGTTAAAATAAAAGATCACAAAAATAAGACTGACGATGACGAGTATCCACTGAGACCCATTGCATCGAGCATTGGTACCCCAACGGAAAAAATCGATTGGATAGTCACTAAAATATTGACTCAATTGGTGGAGTTCATCCATACTAATATAAAGAATTCTATGTTCTTAATTGAAAATTTAAAACAATTGAACATAGCAGATAGCTGTACCACGTTCATCTCTTTGGACGTTATTAATTTGTGTCCTAGCATTCAAATAAAACACGGCATTCAAATTGTGTCAAACTTCCTAAAAGAACACTGGGACAAAATCGACACTTTTTCCCTTAATTATGATGACGTACATAACTGTCTGAAATTCATCTCTTATAATTATCACATAAAATTCAATAACGTAACCTACCGTCAAATAAAAGGTTGCCCGATGGGAGCTCGATTCTCGCCACCATTCGCCATAATCTATATGTACCACCTAGAACGAAAGGCTCTTGAAATTCTAAAAAATGATTTCAGCATAATTCCCCAATATTACGGTAGATACATAGACGACATAATCACGGGCCCATTTAAAACGAGCGATGCTCACAGTATCAACATTATCAGCACCGTATTCAACTCGGTGTCACCAGACATAAAATTTACGATAGAAGTCCCTAACGAGGCTGTTTTGAATTTTTTAGATGTTAGCATTGGGATAAGCAATAATAGTATCGAATATAAATGGTACGTAAAAAACATGCACTCCGGCATATCTCTAAATAAAGACAGCTGGTTGCCTCACCATGTCAAAACCAACTATATTAAAAATAGCCAAAATGATGTCGCCAGGAAATGCTCCGACCAAAGAAAAAAAGACGAAGCTCTCTCAAAACTTAATCATAGATTCAAAAAGAACGGCTTCACTAATCGTGAGATAGCCACTAAATCGAGTAATAAAACTAAAATAAGCAACAATGACTTTGTTCCCTGTAAGATAAATTTTATAAGTGATACGTGTAATCGCAAACTAAATAAATTGATAAAACATTGTGATCTACCGATCAAACTCATTAGTAAACCTGCTCCTACTCTTCAATCAGTTGTTAAAATAAACAAGAAAATAATAAGCATAGTGACTGTCGCCTCTGTGCGTTACTTCCGAATAATTTCGCTTGCTCGGACCATTTCCTAGTCTATAGATTTAAATGTAATTTATGCAGCGATTTTTACATCGGTCAGACTAACCGTCCGTTTTATAAAAGGTACAACGAACACAGGCGTGATTTAGATAATAAGAATAAAAGAAATGCACTTTATGAACATGGTTTGAAGAATCACGATATCTGTGACATTAACATGTCTAATTTTGATCTTGATATTATTGACAGAAGTGAAAGTGCTATCGATTGCAGGTTGACTAAAGCTCGTCTCATAAAGACACTTCGACCTCCCGTTAACCGGAAATATGAGCTCCCACAGTTTTAACAGCATTCAAGAACTCCACCTCATTGCCATGTATTTAACACGCTGTGTCATACTGCCAATTTTAGTCTTGGCCCTTAGAAGTGTCCGTGGCACGAAGCGCCGGCCGTTTGCGAACGAGGATTGTAAATTATTTTATTTTATTTCGGTGATTATAAAGGAAGGAGAGAAACTCAAAAATTGTTTTCACAATGTCTCTGAAAAACACCAACCTGTTCCTGACCATCAATTGGGTTGGAGACAGGTGTTTCCAGGTGCAAGGTTGCAGGGCTGCTTCTTCCATTGGAGTCGGTGTCTATGGAGATAGGTGCAGAAACTAGGTCTACAAACCCAATACCAATAGGAGAGAGAGAGAGAGAGAGAGAGAGATCCACCGACTTCTGAGGAGGGCTCTGGACACGCCGACACGCTTTCAATGCAGGAATTCTTTTAACTACATGGACCACACTTGGTTCAGTGATCAGGACTGGACGCACCAGTGTGCCATGTTTTCAACTGGCAAATTTGTTCCATCAAGAAATAACCTCCTCCAAAGATTCAGAGGGTTGGAGGTTGAAGAAATCATCATGGACTTGGAGAGTGTCTCCTGGCGGGATAGGAGATAGGTGACTCCAGGTGAAAGGTTTCAGGGCTGCTTCTTCCATTGGAGTCAGTGCCTGTGGAGGAAGGTACACGAATTGGGCCTACAAACACAATACCAAGACGACAGAGCCATCCACCGACTTCCAAGGAGTGCTCTGGCATTTCCCTACATGCCAGAGAATTGCATTAGACCGCAGTTCGAGAGACTGTCAAGCCGCGCCGACACCCTTTCAATGCAGGAATTTTTCAACTATGTGGACCACACTTGATTCAATGATCGTGACTGGACAGCCCGGGATTGGTTTGTCTTCGAGAGGAGAAATGCGCACCAACTATGCGGTGGAAGGGTGGCACCACCGCCGTACACTTTGTGCGGACACAGCAGGGTGCCATGTTCCATCAAGAAACCCACGCCGTGGTCAATGACATTGAACTGCTTCCTGACGGCCACCTTCAAGTCACCCAGCAACCTACCTATCGACGCTTGGAATCCGCACCCAAGAATTGTGGCGTGAAACAATATTCGACTTCCACCCACCATATTGCTTTACTTTTCCTTGCAGGACAGTCAAAACTAATCTATTGCTTTGAAGGACAGTGACAAATTACCTCCTCCAAAGGTTCGGAACAGTTGGAGGAGTGTTTACTGAGGGGATTGGAGGCAGGTGTCTCCAGGTGTAAGGCTTCAGGGCTGCTTCTTCCATTGGAGTCAGTGCCTGTGGAGGAAGGTACACGAATTGGGCCTACAAACACAATACCAAGACGACAGAGCCATCCACCGACTTCCAAGGAGTGCTCTGGCATTTCCCTACATGCCAGAGAATTGTATTAGACCGCAGTTCGAGAGACTGTCAAGCCGCGCCGACACCCTTCCACTGCAGGAATTTTTTAACGTGGACCACACTTGATTCAGTGATCGGGACTGGGCACCCCGGGATTGGTTTGTCTTCGAGAGGAGAATGCGCACCAACTATGCGGTGAAAGGGTGGCACCATCGCTTCAACACTTTCTGCGGCCACAGCAGGGTGCCGTTTTACCACTTAGGAAATTTGCTCCATCAAAGAACCCGTGCCCTTGACAATGAACTGCTGCCTAACGGCCGCCTTCAAGTGACCCAGCGACCTACCAATCGACGCTTGGAATCCCGCACCCAACAATTGTGGCGGGATTTCAACGAAGGTACGGTCACATCGAGATAGCTACTGCGTCAGGCATCATTCTATTCGCATTAGAATGTAATCAGTCTCATAGCGTGGAACAAAATTCAAATTCCGCCCGCCATATGACATGAGTTATTGCAGGTGACATACGCAATAAAATCCATGTAGAACCCCTACCTAGCATGACATTAGTTTACAAGGTTTGAAGGAAGTAATGGACTTATGCTTTTGAATTCACCACATCTCTTACAGAAAGATTTTATATGGAAGTCAATAATGCCTTGATACCAATGCATCGTATTAGTCACAGATATACCTGTACATGTACCTAAGCTGATAGGCTACGGTGTCCTCGTCTTCGGAGGTTAAGGTCACAATGGAATCAATACTATTGCTTTCCCAGCTAGCCTAATGTCCTAAGTAGGACATTCTTTAGAGAATGACGCTAGGAGCCCGAAGGACGTTTCCTGATGACTTATTTTACTTGATTCATGATGTTCAATGAAATTGACACACTTCACATTGAACGTTGTGCTCAATAGCAGCACCCTAGTCTGAAGAAAAGCTGCAGGTTATTCAAAGAGCACACATAGTAGCTGTTGTTCTAAGTACTGTAGTAGAAATAAGCAGTGAAGAAACAATTGGCCGATTTTTTAGGTCTTTAAGAACTAGTCTCCAGAAATAATCAATTCGACAACCGGCCACCGCCTGGCCGCCTTGGAAAAGTGAATAATTGGCCTGTTTATTTTCGCCAGTAGAGTATACCCAATTTGCAGAAAAAAAATCATTTTCAGACATTCTGTCGATCATCCAGACAAATGTCCACATACAAACATACAAAGTTTCTTGCACCCTCATAGTACTTTGGAGATGCCGCAAGAATACCAGTAATTTGACCGATATCTAGTGCGACTTCTAGAAAGGATTTACGTCTGATATAAAGTCATATAATATAGGCCCTCTTTGTACATAGGCTATATTTCCAAAGTCTAATTATAAGCAGCCTACACATAAGCGTGTAGATTTTATACGTCGCATAAGCTTAATTTCTCATTTTGTATGATGCAATGCTACGTTTCGGGGAAGTTGTTAACATCAGTGGTCGATTGTAATTACTGTACTTGAGTAACTCATTACAGTTCGATATCAAGCTGCTTGAGATAGGTATTCTTATCAACACGCATATTGAAAGTATCGTATGTCATAATGCTTCTGTGCGTAATGTGAGATTATGATTTTGTTGAGTTAGAATCTTCGGACTCTTGCATTTATAATCTTCTTGTGTCTATTATGAACAATTCACTCTATATTTACAATTTACCGTTACATCATGCGACTGTGATGATGACAGTAGTATGCACGTATGTCAAAGTGCAACATTTTTATTTAAATGCAAAGCATTCCCAATTGCTTTCATGCAATCCGACCACAGGTATTTTTACACAGAATTCAAATACACAACATCGTCGCCATCTTACCTCGTCGGTCGTTTTATCAACAATTGCCTCGACATGGCCTCTGGGTTACATTCAACAGATTTCACCGAGGATTAATATGACCAAGACTATACCGCACGGTACTGTGCGTAATGAACCGACAATGCTTTGTCCATGCAGGCATGTATGAGATCTAGGAACAGTTCTATCCATGAACATCATAACATGCATGTACTGCAAGCAGTGTAGGCTAGCATTATATACTGTTGAACTTGAGGCAGCTGTCATATGTGACTTAGGTCACAGATTTTCACAGGCCAAGGATTTCTTTTCTAATCAATTAATTGTTCATGAAAATTATTCTTTGATATAACGCATGAATGTAATAATTAAAAAATCGTCCTACATAGGTGCTTTCGTCTGTAACCTCTATTATTGCAAAACCCGTGTTAATGCAAATATTTATGCAGGTCCGTTGAATTGGCAATAAGACAGGTTCAACTGTATAATGTTTGTTTATTTGATTGACATTCTACGAGAAATTATAATGAGAAAGACACACTGGGATTTTTCCTTTTTCTTTTTTTAGTTTTCTCCTTAAACCAATGCGAATATTTCAGTATTCTTTCTGATAAGATCGATTCTCGAATATCCAAAGAATATGACAACTATTAAGTCAGTAAAAGTAGAAAACACATAATAGTTGTCATCTCTTTAGTTATTCAATGCACTACGACAGACCTTTGCTGTCAACATCGACATCTTCTACAAGAGTATCACAGCGCTGAGGTTGCCGTTTTTCGTGACTTCAACGTGCACCATGTTGACTGGCTTATGCACTCATGCACCACTGACCTCTCCTGTCAGGCAGCCGACGATTTTGATGTTTCACAATCTTAGTCAAATTGTCACATGTCCTACCAGAGTGCCTGACCGAGATGGGGATACTGAATATTTCCTTGACCTGTTTCTCACCTCAAACTTTATATATATATATATATATATTATATATATAGTATGCCCCAACTTAAGATCTCCTTAGCTTCCGCAGACCACTTTTCCTAACCAATCTGCGTAGTAATTGCCAACTGTTCGTAGTAATTGGATAATTCAAGTGATGTCTAGCATAACTTCATGATAACAAAACATTTGTAAAATTATTCCCTCAACATGTCGATCGTTCACGATCAGGTGTTCTGGTTATCAATATATGCAGAATTAATGTCATTTCGTCAATCTTAACTGATGTCTCAAGAGGGAGATGTCTTTAGATAGTGTCTCAATGGAGTAAATGCAAAGGATATTATTATTATACATTTCCTTGCGGACAATGAAAAATAACCTCCTCCAAAGATTCAGAGGGTTGGAGGTTGAAGAAATCATCATGGACTTGGAGAGTGTCTCCTGGCGGGATAGGAGATAGGTGACTCCAGGTGAAAGGTTTCAGGGCTGCTTCTTCCATTGGAGTCAGTGCCTGTGGAGGAAGGTACACGAATTGGGCCTACAAACACAATACCAAGACGACAGAGCCATCCACCGACTTCCAAGGAGTGCTCTGGCATTTCCCTACATGCCAGAGAATTGCATTAGACCGCAGTTCGAGAGACTGTCAAGCCGCGCCGACACCCTTTCAATGCAGGAATTTTTCAACTATGTGGACCACACTTGATTCAATGATCGTGACTGGACAGCCCGGGATTGGTTTGTCTTCGAGAGGAGAATGCGCACCAACTATGCGGTGGAAGGGTGGCACCACCGCCGTACACTTTGTGCGGACACAGCAGGGTGCCATGTTCCATCAAGAAACCCACGCCGTGGTCAATGACATTGAACTGCTTCCTGACGGCCACCTTCAAGTCACCCAGCAACCTACCTATCGACGCTTGGAATCCCGCACCCAAGAATTGTGGCGTGAAACAATATTCGACTTCCACCCACCATATTGCTTTACTTTTCCTTGCAGGACAGTCAAAACTAATCTATTGCTTTGAAGGACAGTGACAAATTACCTCCTCCAAAGGTTCGGAACAGTTGGAGGAGTGTTTACTGAGGGGATTGGAGGCAGGTGTCTCCAGGTGTAAGGCTTCAGGGCTGCTTCTTCCATTGGAGTCAGTGCCTGTGGAGGAAGGTACACGAATTGGGCCTACAAACACAATACCAAGACGACAGAGCCATCCACCGACTTCCAAGGAGTGCTCTGGCATTTCCCTACATGCCAGAGAATTGTATTAGACCGCAGTTCGAGAGACTGTCAAGCCGCGCCGACACCCTTCCACTGCAGGAATTTTTGAACGTGGACCACACTTGATTCAGTGATCGGGACTGGGCACCCCGGGATTGGTTTGTCTTCGAGAGGAGAATGCGCACCAACTATGCGGTGAAAGGGTGGCACCATCGCTTCAACACTTTCTGCGGCCACAGCAGGGTGCCGTTTTACCACTTAGGAAATTTGCTCCATCAAAGAACCCGTGCCCTTGACAATGAACTGCTGCCTAACGGCCGCCTTCAAGTGACCCAGCGACCTACCAATCGACGCTTGGAATCCCGCACCCAACAATTGTGGCGGGATTTCAACGAAGGTACGGTCACATCGAGATAGCTACTGCGTCAGGCATCATTCTATTCGCATTAGAATGTAATCAGTCTCATAGCGTGGAACAAAATTCAAATTCCGCCCGCCATATGACATGAGTTATTGCAGGTGACATACGCAATAAAATCCATGTAGAACCCCTACCTAGCATGACATTAGTTTACAAGGTTTGAAGGAAGTAATGGACTTATGCTTTTGAATTCACCACATCTCTTACAGAAAGATTTTATATGGAAGTCAATAATGCCTTGATACCAAGGCATCGTATTAGTCACAGATATACCTGTACATGTACCTAAGCTGATAGGCTACGGTGTCCTCGTCTTCGGAGGTTAAGGTCACAATGGAATCAATACTATTGCTTTCCCAGCTAGCCTAATGTCCTAAGTAGGACATTCTTTAGAGAATGACGCTAGGAGCCCGAAGGACGTTTCCTGATGACTTATTTTACTTGATTCATGATGTTCAATGAAATTGACACACTTCACATTGAACGTTGTGCTCAATAGCAGCACCCTAGTCTGAAGAAAAGCTGCAGGTTATTCAAAGAGCACACATAGTAGCTGTTGTTCTAAGTACTGTAGTAGAAATAAGCAGTGAAGAAACAATTGGCCGATTTTTTAGGTCTTTAAGAACTAGTCTCCAGAAATAATCAATTCGACAACCGGCCACCGCCTGGCCGCCTTGGAAAAGTGAATAATTGGCCTGTTTATTTTCGCCAGTAGAGTATACCCAATTTGCAGAAAAAAATCATTTTCAGACATTCTGTCGATCATCCAGACAAATGTCCACATACAAACATACAAAGTTTCTTGCACCCTCATAGTACTTTGGAGATGCCGCAAGAATACCAGTAATTTGACCGATATCTAGTGCGACTTCTAGAAAGGATTTACGTCTGATATAAAGTCATATAATATAGGCCCTCTTTGTACATAGGCTATATTTCCAAAGTCTAATTATAAGCAGCCTACACATAAGCGTGTAGATTTTATACGTCGCATAAGCTTAATTTCTCATTTTGTATGATGCAATGCTACGTTTCGGGGAAGTTGTTAACATCAGTGGTCGATTGTAATTACTGTACTTGAGTAACTCATTACAGTTCGATATCAAGCTGCTTGAGATAGGTATTCTTATCAACACGCATATTGAAAGTATCGTATGTCATAATGCTTCTGTGCGTAATGTGAGATTATGATTTTGTTGAGTTAGAATCTTCGGACTCTTGCATTTATAATCTTCTTGTGTCTATTATGAACAATTCACTCTATATTTACAATTTACCGTTACATCATGCGACTGTGATGATGACAGTAGTATGCACGTATGTCAAAGTGCAACATTTTTATTTAAATGCAAAGCATTCCCAATTGCTTTCATGCAATCCGACACAGGTATTTTTACACAGAATTCAAATACACAACATCGTCGCCATCTTACCTCGTCGGTCGTTTTATCAGCTATTGCCTCGACATGGCCTCTGGGTTACATTCAACAGATTTCACCTAGGATTAATATGACCAAGACTATACCGCACCGGTACTGTGCGTAATGAACCGACAATGCTTTGTCCATGCAGGCATGTATGAGTTCTATGAAACAGTTCTATCCATGAACATCATATCATGCATGTACTGCAAGCAGTGTAGGCTCGCATTATATACTGTTGAACTTGAGGCAGCTGTCATATGTGACTTAGGTCACAGATTTTCACAGGCCAAGGATTTCTTTTCTAATCAATTAATTGTTCATGAAAATTATTCTTTGATATAACGCATGAATGTAATAATTAAAAAATCGTCCTACATAGGTGCTTTCGTCTGTAACCTCTATTATTGCAAAACCCGTGTTAATGCAAATATTTATGCAGGTCCGTTGAATTGGCAATAAGACAGGTTCAACTGTATAATGTTTGTTTATTTGATTGACATTCTACGAGAAATTATAATGAGAAAGACACACTGGGATTTTTCCTTTTTCTTTTTTTAGTTTTCTCCATAAACCAATGCGAATATTTCAGTATTCTTTCTGATAAGATCGATTCTCGAATATCCAAAGAATATGACAACTATTAAGTCAGTAAAAGTAGAAAACACATAATAGTTGTCATCTCTTTAGTTATTCAATGCACTACGACAGACCTTTGCTGTCAACATCGACATCTTCTACAAGAGTATCACAGCGCTGAGGTTGCCGTTTTTCGTGACTTCAACGTGCACCATGTTGACTGGCTTATGCACTCATGCACCACTGACCTCTCCTGTCAGGCAGCCGACGATTTTGATGTTTCACAATCTTAGTCAAATTGTCACATGTCCTACCAGAGTGCCTGACCGAGATGGGGATACTGAATATTTCCTTGACCTGTTTCTCACCTCAAACTTTATATATATATATATATATATATATATATATATTATATATAGTATGCCCCAACTTAAGATCTCCTTAGCTTCCGCAGACCACTTTTCCTAACCAATCTGTGTAGTAATTGCCAACTGTTCGTAGTAATTGGATAATTCAAGTGATGTCTAGCATAACTTCATGATAACAAAACATTTGTAAAATTATTCCCTCAACATGTCGATCGTTCACGATCAGGTGTTCTGGTTATCAATATATGCAGAATTAATGTCATTTCGTCAATCTTAACTGATGTCTCAAGAGGGAGATGTCTTTAGATAGTGTCTCAATGGAGTAAATGCAAAGGATATTAATTATTATACCTTTCCTTGCGGACAATGAAAAATAACCTCCTCCAAAGATTCAGAGGGTTGGAGGTTGAAGAAATCATCATGGACTTGGAGAGTGTCTCCTGGCGGGATAGGAGATAGGTGACTCCAGGTGAAAGGTTTCAGGGCTGCTTCTTCCATTGGAGTCAGTGCCTGTGGAGGAAGGTACACGAATTGGGCCTACAAACACAATACCAAGACGACAGAGCCATCCACCGACTTCCAAGGAGTGCTCTGGCATTTCCCTACATGCCAAGAATTGCATTAGACCGCAGTTCGAGAGACTGTCAAGCCGCGCCGACACCCTTTCAATGCAGGAATTTTTCAACTATGTGGACCACACTTGATTCAATGATCGTGACTGGACAGCCCGGGATTGGTTTGTCTTCGAGAGGAGAATGCGCACCAACTATGCGGTGGAAGGGTGGCACCACCGCCGTACACTTTGTGCGGACACAGCAGGGTGCCATGTTCCATCAAGAAACCCACGCCGTGGTCAATGACATTGAACTGCTTCCTGACGGCCACCTTCAAGTCACCCAGCAACCTACCTATCGACGCTTGGAATCCCGCACCCAAGAATTGTGGCGTGAAACAATATTCGACTTCCACCCACCATATTGCTTTACTTTTCCTTGCAGGACAGTCAAAACTAATCTATTGCTTTGAAGGACAGTGACAAATTACCTCCTCCAAAGGTTCGGAACAGTTGGAGGAGTGTTTACTGAGGGGATTGGAGGCAGGTGTCTCCAGGTGTAAGGCTTCAGGGCTGCTTCTTCCATTGGAGTCAGTGCCTGTGGAGGAAGGTACACGAATTGGGCCTACAAACACAATACCAAGACGACAGAGCCATCCACCGACTTCCAAGGAGTGCTCTGGCATTTCCCTACATGCCAGAGAATTGTATTAGACCGCAGTTCGAGAGACTGTCAAGCCGCGCCGACACCCTTCCACTGCAGGAATTTTTTAACGTGGACCACACTTGATTCAGTGATCGGGACTGGGCACCCCGGGATTGGTTTGTCTTCGAGAGGAGAATGCGCACCAACTATGCGGTGAAAGGGTGGCACCATCGCTTCAACACTTTCTGCGGCCACAGCAGGGTGCCGTTTTACCACTTAGGAAATTTGCTCCATCAAAGAACCCGTGCCCTTGACAATGAACTGCTGCCTAACGGCCGCCTTCAAGTGACCCAGCGATCCTACCAATCGACGCTTGGAATCCGCACCCAACAATTGTGGCGGGATTTCAACGAAGGTACGGTCACATCGAGATAGCTACTGCGTCAGGCATCATTCTATTCGCATTAGAATGTAATCAGTCTCATAGCGTGGAACAAAATTCAAATTCCGCCCGCCATATGACATGAGTTATTGCAGGTGACATACGCAATAAAATCCATGTAGAACCCCTACCTAGCATGACATTAGTTTACAAGGTTTGAAGGAAGTAATGGACTTATGCTTTTGAATTCACCACATCTCTTACAGAAAGATTTTATATGGAAGTCAATAATGCCTTGATACCAATGCATCGTATTAGTCACAGATATACCTGTACATGTACCTAAGCTGATAGGCTACGGTGTCCTCGTCTTCGGAGGTTAAGGTCACAATGGAATCAATACTATTGCTTTCCCAGCTAGCCTAATGTCCTAAGTAGGACATTCTTTAGAGAATGACGCTAGGAGCCCGAAGGACGTTTCCTGATGACTTATTTTACTTGATTCATGATGTTCAATGAAATTGACACACTTCACATTGAACGTTGTGCTCAATAGCAGCACCCTAGTCTGAAGAAAAGCTGCAGGTTATTCAAAGAGCACACATAGTAGCTGTTGTTCTAAGTACTGTAGTAGAAATAAGCAGTGAAGAAAACAATTGGCCGATTTTTTAGGTCTTTAAGAACTAGTCTCCAGAAATAATCAATTCGACAACCGGCCACCGCCTGGCCGCCTTGGAAAAGTGAATAATTGGCCTGTTTATTTTCGCCAGTAGAGTATACCCAATTTGCAGAAAAAAATCATTTTCAGACATTCTGTCGATCATCCAGACAAATGTCCACATACAAACATACAAAGTTTTCTTGCACCCTCATAGTACTTTGGAGATGCCGCAAGAATACCAGTAATTTGACCGATATCTAGTGCGACTTCTAGAAAGGATTTACGTCTGATATAAAGTCATATAATATAGGCCCTCTTTGTACATAGGCTATATTTCCAAAGTCTAATTATAAGCAGCCTACACATAAGCGTGTAGATTTTATACGTCGCATAAGCTTAATTTCTCATTTTGTATGATGCAATGCTACGTTTCGGGGAAGTTGTTAACATCAGTGGTCGATTGTAATTACTGTACTTGAGTAACTCATTACAGTTCGATATCAAGCTGCTTGAGATAGGTATTCTTATCAACACGCATATTGAAAGTATCGTATGTCATAATGCTTCTGTGCGTAATGTGAGATTATGATTTTGTTGAGTTAGAATCTTCGGACTCTTGCATTTATAATCTTCTTGTGTCTATTATGAACAATTCACTCTATATTTACAATTTACCGTTACATCATGCGACTGTGATGATGACAGTAGTATGCACGTATGTCAAAGTGCAACATTTTTATTTAAATGCAAAGCATTCCCAATTGCTTTCATGCAATCCGACACAGGTATTTTTACACAGAATTCAAATACACAACATCGTCGCCATCTTACCTCGTCGGTCGTTTTATCAGCTATTGCCTCGACATGGCCTCTGGGTTACATTCAACAGATTTCACCTAGGATTAATATGACCAAGACTATACCGCACCGGTACTGTGCGTAATGAACCGACAATGCTTTGTCCATGCAGGCATGTATGAGTTCTATGAACAGTTCTATCCATGAACATCATATCATGCATGTACTGCAAGCAGTGTAGGCTCGCATTATATACTGTTGAACTTGAGGCAGCTGTCATATGTGACTTAGGTCACAGATTTTCACAGGCCAAGGATTTCTTTTCTAATCAATTAATTGTTCATGAAAATTATTCTTTGATATAACGCATGAATGTAATAATTAAAAAATCGTCCTACATAGGTGCTTTCGTCTGTAACCTCTATTATTGCAAAACCCGTGTTAATGCAAATATTTATGCAGGTCCGTTGAATTGGCAATAAGACAGGTTCAACTGTATAATGTTTGTTTATTTGATTGACATTCTACGAGAAATTATAATGAGAAAGACACACTGGGATTTTTCCTTTTTCTTTTTTTAGTTTTCTCCATAAACCAATGCGAATATTTCAGTATTCTTTCTGATAAGATCGATTCTCGAATATCCAAAGAATATGACAACTATTAAGTCAGTAAAAGTAGAAAACACATAATAGTTGTCATCTCTTTAGTTATTCAATGCACTACGACAGACCTTTGCTGTCAACATCGACATCTTCTACAAGAGTATCACAGCGCTGAGGTTGCCGTTTTTCGTGACTTCAACGTGCACCATGTTGACTGGCTTATGCACTCATGCACCACTGACCTCTCCTGTCAGGCAGCCGACGATTTTGATGTTTCACAATCTTAGTCAAATTGTCACTTGTCCTACCAGAGTGCCTGACCGAGATGGGGATACTGAATATCTCCTTGACCTGTTTCTCACCTCAAACTTTATATATATATATATATATATTATATATATAGTATGCCCCAACTTAAGATCTCCTTAGCTTCCGCAGACCACTTTTCCTAACCAATCTGCGTAGTAATTGCCAACTGTTCGTAGTAATTGGATAATTCAAGTGATGTCTAGCATAACTTCATGATAACAAAACATTTGTAAAATTATTCCCTCAACATGTCGATCGTTCACGATCAGGTGTTCTGGTTATCAATATATGCAGAATTAATGTCATTTCGTCAATCTTAACTGATGTCTCAAGAGGGAGATGTCTTTAGATAGTGTCTCAATGGAGTAAATGCAAAGGATATTATTATTATACATTTCCTTGCGGACAATGAAAAATAACCTCCTCCAAAGATTCAGAGGGTTGGAGGTTGAAGAAATCATCATGGACTTGGAGAGTGTCTCCTGGCGGGATAGGAGATAGGTGACTCCAGGTGAAAGGTTTCAGGGCTGCTTCTTCCATTGGAGTCAGTGCCTGTGGAGGAAGGTACACGAATTGGGCCTACAAACACAATACCAAGACGACAGAGCCATCCACCGACTTCCAAGGAGTGCTCTGGCATTTCCCTACATGCCAGAGAATTGCATTAGACCGCAGTTCGAGAGACTGTCAAGCCGCGCCGACACCCTTTCAATGCAGGAATTTTTCAACTATGTGGACCACACTTGATTCAATGATCGTGACTGGACAGCCCGGGATTGGTTTGTCTTCGAGAGGAGAATGCGCACCAACTATGCGGTGGAAGGGTGGCACCACCGCCGTACACTTTGTGCGGACACAGCAGGGTGCCATGTTCCATCAAGAAACCCACGCCGTGGTCAATGACATTGAACTGCTTCCTGACGGCCACCTTCAAGTCACCCAGCAACCTACCTATCGACGCTTGGAATCCCGCACCCAAGAATTGTGGCGTGAAACAATATTCGACTTCCACCCACCATATTGCTTTACTTTTCCTTGCAGGACAGTCAAAACTAATCTATTGCTTGAAGGACAGTGACAAATTACCTCCTCCAAAGGTTCGGAACAGTTGGAGGAGTGTTTACTGAGGGGATTGGAGGCAGGTGTCTCCAGGTGTAAGGCTTCAGGGCTGCTTCTTCCATTGGAGTCAGTGCCTGTGGAGGAAGGTACACGAATTGGGCCTACTAACACAATACCAAGACGACAGAGCCATCCACCGACTTCCAAGGAGTGCTCTGGCATTTCCCTACATGCCAGAGAATTGTATTAGACCGCAGTTCGAGAGACTGTCAAGCCGCGCCGACACCCTTCCACTGCAGGAATTTTTTAACGTGGACCACACTTGATTCAGTGATCGGGACTGGGCACCCCGGGATTGGTTTGTCTTCGAGAGGAGAATGCGCACCAACTATGCGGTGAAAGGGTGGCACCATCGCTTCAACACTTTCTGCGGCCACAGCAGGGTGCAGTTTTACCACTTAGGAAATTTGCTCCATCAAAGAACCCGTGCCCTTGACAATGAACTGCTGCCTAACGGCCGCCTTCAAGTGACCCAGCGACCTACCAATCGACGCTTGGAATCCCGCACCCAACAATTGTGGCGGGATTTCAACGAAGGTACGGTCACATCGAGATAGCTACTGCGTCAGGCATCATTCTATTCGCATTAGAATGTAATCAGTCTCATAGCGTGGAACAAAATTCAAATTCCGCCCGCCATATGACATGAGTTATTGCAGGTGACATACGCAATAAAATCCATGTAGAACCCCTACCTAGCATGACATTAGTTTACAAGGTTTGAAGGAAGTAATGGACTTATGCTTTTGAATTCACCACATCTCTTACAGAAAGATTTTATATGGAAGTCAATAATGCCTTGATACCAATGCATCGTATTAGTCACAGATATACCTGTACATGTACCTAAGCTGATAGGCTACGGTGTCCTCGTCTTCGGAGGTTAAGGTCACAATGGAATCAATACTATTGCTTTCCCAGCTAGCCTAATGTCCTAAGTAGGACATTCTTTAGAGAATGACGCTAGGAGCCCGAAGGACGTTTCCTGATGACTTATTTTACTTGATTCATGATGTTCAATGAAATTGACACACTTCACATTGAACGTTGTGCTCAATAGCAGCACCCTAGTCTGAAGAAAAGCTGCAGGTTATTCAAAGAGCACACATAGTAGCTGTTGTTCTAAGTACTGTAGTAGAAATAAGCAGTGAAGAAACAATTGGCCGATTTTTTAGGTCTTTAAGAACTAGTCTCCAGAAATAATCAATTCGACAACCGGCCACCGCCTGGCCGCCTTGGAAAAGTGAATAATTGGCCTGTTTATTTTCGCCAGTAGAGTATACCCAATTTGCAGAAAAAAATCATTTTCAGACATTCTGTCGATCATCCAGACAAATGTCCACATACAAACATACAAAGTTTCTTGCACCCTCATAGTACTTTGGAGATGCCGCAAGAATACCAGTAATTTGACCGATATCTAGTGCGACTTCTAGAAAGGATTTACGTCTGATATAAAGTCATATAATATAGGCCCTCTTTGTACATAGGCTATATTTCCAAAGTCTAATTATAAGCAGCCTACACATAAGCGTGTAGATTTTATACGTCGCATAAGCTTAATTTCTCATTTTGTATGATGCAATGCTACGTTTCGGGGAAGTTGTTAACATCAGTGGTCGATTGTAATTACTGTACTTGAGTAACTCATTACAGTTCGATATCAAGCTGCTTGAGATAGGTATTCTTATCAACACGCATATTGAAAGTATCGTATGTCATAATGCTTCTGTGCGTAATGTGAGATTATGATTTTGTTGAGTTAGAATCTTCGGACTCTTGCATTTATAATCTTCTTGTGTCTATTATGAACAATTCACTCTATATTTACAATTTACCGTTACATCATGCGACTGTGATGATGACAGTAGTATGCACGTATGTCAAAGTGCAACATTTTTATTTAAATGCAAAGCATTCCCAATTGCTTTCATGCAATCCGACACAGGTATTTTTACACAGAATTCAAATACACAACATCGTCGCCATCTTACCTCGTCGGTCGTTTTATCAGCTATTGCCTCGACATGGCCTCTGGGTTACATTCAACAGATTTCACCTAGGATTAATATGACCAAGACTATACCGCACCGGTACTGTGCGTAATGAACCGACAATGCTTTGTCCATGCAGGCATGTATGAGTTCTATGAACAGTTCTATCCATGAACATCATATCATGCATGTACTGCAAGCAGTGTAGGCTCGCATTATATACTGTTGAACTTGAGGCAGCTGTCATATGTGACTTAGGTCACAGATTTTCACAGGCCAAGGATTTCTTTTCTAATCAATTAATTGTTCATGAAAATTATTCTTTGATATAACGCATGAATGTAATAATTAAAAAATCGTCCTACATAGGTGCTTTCGTCTGTAACCTCTATTATTGCAAAACCCGTGTTAATGCAAATATTTATGCAGGTCCGTTGAATTGGCAATAAGACAGGTTCAACTGTATAATGTTTGTTTATTTGATTGACATTCTACGAGAAATTATAATGAGAAAGACACACTGGGATTTTTCCTTTTTCTTTTTTTAGTTTTCTCCATAAACCAATGCGAATATTTCAGTATTCTTTCTGATAAGATCGATTCTCGAATATCCAAAGAATATGACAACTATTAAGTCAGTAAAAGTAGAAAACACATAATAGTTGTCATCTCTTTAGTTATTCAATGCACTACGACAGACCTTTGCTGTCAACATCGACATCTTCTACAAGAGTATCACAGCGCTGAGGTTGCCGTTTTTCGTGACTTCAACGTGCACCATGTTGACTGGCTTATGCACTCATGCACCACTGACCTCTCCTGTCAGGCAGCCGACGATTTTGATGTTTCACAATCTTAGTCAAATTGTCACTTGTCCTACCAGAGTGCCTGACCGAGATGGGGATACTGAATATCTCCTTGACCTGTTTCTCACCTCAAACTTTATATATATATATATATATATATATATATATTATATATATAGTATGCCCCAACTCAAGATCTCCTTAGCTTCCGCAGACCACTTTTCCTAACCAATCTGCGTAGTAATTGCCAACTGTTCGTAGTAATTGGATAATTCAAGTGATGTCTAGCATAACTTCATGATAACAAAACATTTGTAAAATTATTCCCTCAACATGTCGATCGTTCACGATCAGGTGTTCTGGTTATCAATATATGCAGAATTAATGTCATTTCGTCAATCTTAACTGATGTCTCAAGAGGGAGATGTCTTTAGATAGTGTCTCAATGGAGTAAATGCAAAGGATATTATTATTATACATTTCCTTGCGGACAATGAAAAATAACCTCCTCCAAAGATTCAGAGGGTTGGAGGTTGAAGAAATCATCATGGACTTGGAGAGTGTCTCCTGGCGGGATAGGAGATAGGTGACTCCAGGTGAAAGGTTTCAGGGCTGCTTCTTCCATTGGAGTCAGTGCCTGTGGAGGAAGGTACACGAATTGGGCCTACAAACACAATACCAAGACGACAGAGCCATCCACCGACTTCCAAGGAGTGCTCTGGCATTTCCCTACATGCCAGAGAATTGCATTAGACCGCAGTTCGAGAGACTGTCAAGCCGCGCCGACACCCTTTCAATGCAGGAATTTTTCAACTATGTGGACCACACTTGATTCAATGATCGTGACTGGACAGCCCGGGATTGGTTTGTCTTCGAGAGGAGAATGCGCACCAACTATGCGGTGGAAGGGTGGCACCACCGCCGTACACTTTGTGCGGACACAGCAGGGTGCCATGTTCCATCAAGAAACCCACGCCGTGGTCAATGACATTGAACTGCTTCCTGACGGCCACCTTCAAGTCACCCAGCAACCTACCTATCGACGCTTGGAATCCCGCACCCAAGAATTGTGGCGTGAAACAATATTCGACTTCCACCCACCATATTGCTTTACTTTTCCTTGCAGGACAGTCAAAACTAATCTATTGCTTTGAAGGACAGTGACAAATTACCTCCTCCAAAGGTTCGGAACAGTTGGAGGAGTGTTTACTGAGGGGATTGGAGGCAGGTGTCTCCAGGTGTAAGGCTTCAGGGCTGCTTCTTCCATTGGAGTCAGTGCCTGTGGAGGAAGGTACACGAATTGGGCCTACAAACACAATACCAAGACGACAGAGCCATCCACCGACTTCCAAGGAGTGCTCTGGCATTTCCCTACATGCCAGAGAATTGTATTAGACCGCAGTTCGAGAGACTGTCAAGCCGCGCCGACACCCTTCCACTGCAGGAATTTTTTAACGTGGACCACACTTGATTCAGTGATCGGGACTGGGCACCCCGGGATTGGTTTGTCTTCGAGAGGAGAATGCGCACCAACTATGCGGTGAAAGGGTGGCACCATCGCTTCAACACTTTCTGCGGCCACAGCAGGGTGCCGTTTTACCACTTAGGAAATTTGCTCCATCAAAGAACCCGTGCCCTTGACAATGAACTGCTGCCTAACGGCCGCCTTCAAGTGACCCAGCGACCTACCAATCGACGCTTGGAATCCAGCACCCAACAATTGTGGCGGGATTTCAACGAAGGTACGGTTACATCGAGATAGCTACTGCGTCAGGCATCATTCTATTCGCATTAGAATGTAATCAGTCTCATAGCGTGGAACAAAATTCAAATTCCGCCCGCCATATGACATGAATTATTGCAGGTGACATACGCAATAAAATCCATGTAGAACCCCTACCTAGCATGACATTAGTTTACAAGGTTTGAAGGAAGTAATGGACTTATGCTTTTGAATTCACCACATCTCTTACAGAAAGATTTTATATGGAAGTCAATAATGCCTTGATACCAATGCATCGTATTAGTCACAGATATACCTGTACATGTACCTAAGCTGATAGGCTACGGTGTCCTCGTCTTCGGAGGTTAAGGTCACAATGGAATCAATACTATTGCTTTCCCAGCTAGCCTAATGTCCTAAGTAGGACATTCTTTAGAGAATGACGCTAGGAGCCCGAAGGACGTTTCCTGATGACTTATTTTACTTGATTCATGATGTTCAATGAAATTGACACACTTCACATTGAACGTTGTGCTCAATAGCAGCACCCTAGTCTGAAGAAAAGCTGCAGGTTATTCAAAGAGCACACATAGTAGCTGTTGTTCTAAGTACTGTAGTAGAAATAAGCAGTGAAGAAAACAATTGGCCGATTTTTTAGGTCTTTAAGAACTAGTCTCCAGAAATAATCAATTCGACAACCGGCCACCGCCTGGCCGCCTTGGAAAAGTGAATAATTGGCCTGTTTATTTTCGCCAGTAGAGTATACCCAATTTGCAGAAAAAAATCATTTTCAGACATTCTGTCGATCATCCAGACAAATGTCCACATACAAAGTTTCTTGCACCCTCATACTACTTTGGAGATGCCGCAAGAATACCAGTAATTTGGCCGATATCTAGTGCGACTTCTAGAAAGGATTTACGTCTGATATAAAGTCATATAATATAGGCCCTCTTTGCACATAGGCTATATTTCCAAAGTCTAATTATAAGCAGCCTACACATAAGCGTGTAGATTTTATACGTCGCATAAGCTTAATTTCTCATTTTGTATGATGCAATGCTACGTTTCGGGGAAGTTGTTAACATCAGTGGTCGATTGTAATTACTGTACTTGAGTAACTCATTACAGTTCGATATCAAGCTGCTTGAGATAGGTATTCTTATCAACACGCATATTGAAAGTATCGTATGTCATAATGCTTCTGTGCGTAATGTGAGATTATGATTTTGTTGAGTTAGAATCTTCGGACTCTTGCATTTATAATCTTCTTGTGTCTATTATGAACAATTCACTCTATATTTACAATTTACCGTTACATCATGAGACTGTGATGATGACAGTAGTATGCACGTATGTCAAAGTGCAACATTTTTATTTAAATGCAAAGCATTCCCAATTGCTTTCATGCAATCCGACACAGGTATTTTTACACAGAATTCAAATACACAACATCGTCGCCATCTTACCTCGTCGGTCGTTTTATCAGCTATTGCCTCGACATGGCCTCTGGGTTACATTCAACAGATTTCACCTAGGATTAATATGACCAAGACTATACCGCACCGGTACTGTACGTAATGAACCGACAATGCTTTGTCCATGCAGGCATGTATGAGTTCTATGAACAGTTCTATCCATGAACATCATATCATGCATGTACTGCAAGCAGTGTAGGCTCGCATTATATACTGTTGAACTTGAGGCAGCTGTCATATGTGACTTAGGTCACAGATTTTCACAGGCCAAGGATTTCTTTTCTAATCAATTAATTGTTCATGAAAATTATTCTTTGATATAACGCATGAATGTAATAATTAAAAAATCGTCCTACATAGGTGCTTTCGTCTGTAACCTCTATTATTGCAAAACCCGTGTTAATGCAAATATTTATGCAGGTCCGTTGAATTGGCAATAAGACAGGTTCAACTGTATAATGTTTGTTTATTTGATTGACATTCTACGAGAAATTATAATGAGAAAGACACACTGGGATTTTTCCTTTTTCTTTTTTTAGTTTTCTCCATAAACCAATGCGAATATTTCAGTATTCTTTCTGATAAGATCGATTCTCGAATATCCAAAGAATATGACAACTATTAAGTCAGTAAAAGTAGAAAACACATAATAGTTGTCATCTCTTTAGTTATTCAATGCACTACGACAGACCTTTGCTGTCAACATCGACATCTTCTACAAGAGTATCACAGCGCTGAGGTTGCCGTTTTTCGTGACTTCAACGTGCACCATGTTGACTGGCTTATGCACTCATGCACCACTGACCTCTCCTGTCAGGCAGCCGACGATTTTGATGTTTCACAATCTTAGTCAAATTGTCACTTGTCCTACCAGAGTGCCTGACCGAGATGGGGATACTGAATATCTCCTTGACCTGTTTCTCACCTCAAACTTTATATATATATATTATATATATATATATATTATATATAGTATGCCCCAACTTAAGATCTCCTTAGCTTCCGCAGACCACTTTTCCTAACCAATCTGTGTAGTAATTGCCAACTGTTCGTAGTAATTGGATAATTCAAGTGATGTCTAGCATAACTTCATGATAACAAAACATTTGTAAAATTATTCCCTCAACATGTCGATCGTTCACGATCAGGTGTTCTGGTTATCAATATATGCAGAATTAATGTCATTTCGTCAATCTTAACTGATGTCTCAAGAGGGAGATGTCTTTAGATAGTGTCTCAATGGAGTAAATGCAAAGGATATTATTATTATACATTTCCTTGCGGACAATGAAAAATAACCTCCTCCAAAGATTCAGAGGGTTGGAGGTTGAAGAAATCATCATGGACTTGGAGAGTGTCTCCTGGCGGGATAGGAGATAGGTGACTCCAGGTGAAAGGTTTCAGGGCTGCTTCTTCCATTGGAGTCAGTGCCTGTGGAGGAAGGTACACGAATTGGGCCTACAAACACAATACCAAGACGACAGAGCCATCCACCGACTTCCAAGGAGTGCTCTGGCATTTCCCTACATGCCAGAGAATTGCATTAGACCGCAGTTCGAGAGACTGTCAAGCCGCGCCGACACCCTTTCAATGCAGGAATTTTTCAACTATGTGGACCACACTTGATTCAATGATCGTGACTGGACAGCCCGGGATTGGTTTGTCTTCGAGAGGAGAATGCGCACCAACTATGCGGTGGAAGGGTGGCACCACCGCCGTACACTTTGTGCGGACACAGCAGGGTGCCATGTTCCATCAAGAAACCCACGCCGTGGTCAATGACATTGAACTGCTTCCTGACGGCCACCTTCAAGTCACCCAGCAACCTACCTATCGACGCTTGGAATCCCGCACCCAAGAATTGTGGCGTGAAACAATATTCGACTTCCACCCACCATATTGCTTTACTTTTCCTTGCAGGACAGTCAAAACTAATCTATTGCTTTGAAGGACAGTGACAAATTACCTCCTCCAAAGGTTCGGAACAGTTGGAGGAGTGTTTACTGAGGGGATTGGAGGCAGGTGTCTCCAGGTGTAAGGCTTCAGGGCTGCTTCTTCCATTGGAGTCAGTGCCTGTGGAGGAAGGTACACGAATTGGGCCTACTAACACAATACCAAGACGACAGAGCCATCCACCGACTTCCAAGGAGTGCTCTGGCATTTCCCTACATGCCAGAGAATTGTATTAGACCGCAGTTCGAGAGACTGTCAAGCCGCGCCGACACCCTTCCACTGCAGGAATTTTTTAACGTGGACCACACTTGATTCAGTGATCGGGACTGGGCACCCCGGGATTGGTTTGTCTTCGAGAGGAGAATGCGCACCAACTATGCGGTGAAAGGGTGGCACCATCGCTTCAACACTTTCTGCGGCCACAGCAGGGTGCCGTTTTACCACTTAGGAAATTTGCTCCATCAAAGAACCCGTGCCCTTGACAATGAACTGCTGCCTAACGGCCGCCTTCAAGTGACCCAGCGACCTACCAATCGACGCTTGGAATCCAGCACCCAACAATTGTGGCGGGATTTCAACGAAGGTACGGTTACATCGAGATAGCTACTGCGTCAGGCATCATTCTATTCGCATTAGAATGTAATCAGTCTCATAGCGTGGAACAAAATTCAAATTCCGCCCGCCATATGACATGAATTATTGCAGGTGACATACGCAATAAAATCCATGTAGAACCCCTACCTAGCATGACATTAGTTTACAAGGTTTGAAGGAAGTAATGGACTTATGCTTTTGAATTCACCACATCTCTTACAGAAAGATTTTATATGGAAGTCAATAATGCCTTGATACCAATGCATCGTATTAGTCACAGATATACCTGTACATGTACCTAAGCTGATAGGCTACGGTGTCCTCGTCTTCGGAGGTTAAGGTCACAATGGAATCAATACTATTGCTTTCCCAGCTAGCCTAATGTCCTAAGTAGGACATTCTTTAGAGAATGACGCTAGGAGCCCGAAGGACGTTTCCTGATGACTTATTTTACTTGATTCATGATGTTCAATGAAATTGACACACTTCACATTGAACGTTGTGCTCAATAGCAGCACCCTAGTCTGAAGAAAAGCTGCAGGTTATTCAAAGAGCACACATAGTAGCTGTTGTTCTAAGTACTGTAGTAGAAATAAGCAGTGAAGAAACAATTGGCCGATTTTTTAGGTCTTTAAGAACTAGTCTCCAGAAATAATCAATTCGACAACCGGCCACCGCCTGGCCGCCTTGGAAAAGTGAATAATTGGCCTGTTTATTTTCGCCAGTAGAGTATACCCAATTTGCAGAAAAAAATCATTTTCAGACATTCTGTCGATCATCCAGACAAATGTCCACATACAAAGTTTCTTGCACCCTCATACTACTTTGGAGATGCCGCAAGAATACCAGTAATTTGGCCGATATCTAGTGCGACTTCTAGAAAGGATTTACGTCTGATATAAAGTCATATAATATAGGCCCTCTTTGCACATAGGCTATATTTCCAAAGTCTAATTATAAGCAGCCTACACATAAGCGTGTAGATTTTATACGTCGCATAAGCTTAATTTCTCATTTTGTATGATGCAATGCTACGTTTCGGGGAAGTTGTTAACATCAGTGGTCGATTGTAATTACTGTACTTGAGTAACTCATTACAGTTCGATATCAAGCTGCTTGAGATAGGTATTCTTATCAACACGCATATTGAAAGTATCGTATGTCATAATGCTTCTGTGCGTAATGTGAGATTATGATTTTGTTGAGTTAGAATCTTCGGACTCTTGCATTTATAATCTTCTTGTGTCTATTATGAACAATTCACTCTATATTTACAATTTACCGTTACATCATGAGACTGTGATGATGACAGTAGTATGCACGTATGTCAAAGTGCAACATTTTTATTTAAATGCAAAGCATTCCCAATTGCTTTCATGCAATCCGACACAGGTATTTTTACACAGAATTCAAATACACAACATCGTCGCCATCTTACCTCGTCGGTCGTTTTATCAGCTATTGCCTCGACATGGCCTCTGGGTTACATTCAACAGATTTCACCTAGGATTAATATGACCAAGACTATACCGCACCGGTACTGTGCGTAATGAACCGACAATGCTTTGTCCATGCAGGCATGTATGAGTTCTATGAACAGTTCTATCCATGAACATCATATCATGCATGTACTGCAAGCAGTGTAGGCTCGCATTATATACTGTTGAACTTGAGGCAGCTGTCATATGTGACTTAGGTCACAGATTTTCACAGGCCAAGGATTTCTTTTCTAATCAATTAATTGTTCATGAAAATTATTCTTTGATATAACGCATGAATGTAATAATTAAAAAATCGTCCTACATAGGTGCTTTCGTCTGTAACCTCTATTATTGCAAAACCCGTGTTAATGCAAATATTTATGCAGGTCCGTTGAATTGGCAATAAGACAGGTTCAACTGTATAATGTTTGTTTATTTGATTGACATTCTACGAGAAATTATAATGAGAAAGACACACTGGGATTTTTCCTTTTTCTTTTTTTAGTTTTCTCCATAAACCAATGCGAATATTTCAGTATTCTTTCTGATAAGATCGATTCTCGAATATCCAAAGAATATGACAACTATTAAGTCAGTAAAAGTAGAAAACACATAATAGTTGTCATCTCTTTAGTTATTCAATGCACTACGACAGACCTTTGCTGTCAACATCGACATCTTCTACAAGAGTATCACAGCGCTGAGGTTGCCGTTTTTCGTGACTTCAACGTGCACCATGTTGACTGGCTTATGCACTCATGCACCACTGACCTCTCCTGTCAGGCAGCCGACGATTTTGATGTTTCACAATCTTAGTCAAATTGTCACTTGTCCTACCAGAGTGCCTGACCGAGATGGGGATACTGAATATCTCCTTGACCTGTTTCTCACCTCAAACTTTATATATATATTTATATTTATATATTATATATAGTATGCCCCAACTTAAGATCTCCTTAGCTTCCGCAGACCACTTTTCCTAACCAATCTGTGTAGTAATTGCCAACTGTTCGTAGTAATTGGATAATTCAAGTGATGTCTAGCATAACTTCATGATAACAAAACATTTTTAAAATTATTCCCTCAACATGTCGATCGTTCACGATCAGGTGTTCTGGTTATCAATATATGCAGAATTAATGTCATTTCGTCAATCTTAACTGATGTCTCAAGAGGGAGATGTCTTTAGATAGTGTCTCAATGGAGTAAATGCAAGGGATATTATTATTATACATTTCCTTGCGGACAATGAAAAATAACCTCCTCCAAAGATTCAGAGGGTTGGAGGTTGAAGAAATCATCATGGACTTGGAGAGTGTCTCCTGGCGGGATAGGAGATAGGTGACTCCAGGTGAAAGGTTTCAGGGCTGCTTCTTCCATTGGAGTCAGTGCCTGTGGAGGAAGGTACACGAATTGGGCCTACAAACACAATACCAAGACGACAGAGCCATCCACCGACTTCCAAGGAGTGCTCTGGCATTTCCCTACATGCCAGAGAATTGCATTAGACCGCAGTTCGAGAGACTGTCAAGCCGCGCCGACACCCTTTCAATGCAGGAATTTTTCAACTATGTGGACCACACTTGATTCAATGATCGTGACTGGACAGCCCGGGATTGGTTTGTCTTCGAGAGGAGAATGCGCACCAACTATGCGGTGGAAGGGTGGCACCACCGCCGTACACTTTGTGCGGACACAGCAGGGTGCCATGTTCCATCAAGAAACCCACGCCGTGGTCAATGACATTGAACTGCTTCCTGACGGCCACCTTCAAGTCACCCAGCAACCTACCTATCGACGCTTGGAATCCCGCACCCAAGAATTGTGGCGTGAAACAATATTCGACTTCCACCCACCATATTGCTTTACTTTTCCTTGCAGGACAGTCAAAACTAATCTATTGCTTTGAAGGACAGTGACAAATTACCTCCTCCAAAGGTTCGGAACAGTTGGAGGAGTGTTTACTGAGGGGATTGGAGGCAGGTGTCTCCAGGTGTAAGGCTTCAGGACTGCTTCTTCCATTGGAGTCAGTTCCTGTGGAGGAAGGTACACGAATTGGGCCTACAAACACAATACCAAGACGACAGAGCCATCCACCGACTTCCAAGGAGTGCTCTGGCATTTCCCTACATGCCAGAGAATTGTATTAGACCGCAGTTCGAGAGACTGTCAAGCCGCGCCGACACCCTTCCACTGCAGGAATTTTTTAACGTGGACCACACTTGATTCAGTGATCGGGACTGGGCACCCCGGGATTGGTTTGTCTTCGAGAGGAGAATGCGCACCAACTATGCGGTGAAAGGGTGGCACCATCGCTTCAACACTTTCTGCGGCCACAGCAGGGTGCCGTTTTACCACTTAGGAAATTTGCTCCATCAAAGAACCCGTGCCATTGACAATGAACTGCTGCCTAACGGCCGCCTTCAAGTGACCCAGCGACCTACCAATCGACGCTTGGAATCCAGCACCCAACAATTGTGGCGGGATTTCAACGAAGGTACGGTTACATCGAGATAGCTACTGCGTCAGGCATCATTCTATTCGCATTAGAATGTAATCAGTCTCATAGCGTGGAACAAAATTCAAATTCCGCCCGACATATGACATGAGTTATTGCAGGTGACATACGCAATAAAATCCATGTAGAACCCCTACCTAGCATGACATTAGTTTACAAGGTTTGAAGGAAGTAATGGACTTATGCTTTTGAATTCACCACATCTCTTACAGAAAGATTTTATATGGAAGTCAATAATGCCTTGATACCAATGCATCGTATTAGTCACAGATATACCTGTACATGTACCTAAGCTGATAGGCTACGGTGTCCTCGTCTTCGGAGGTTAAGGTCACAATGGAATCAATACTATTGCTTTCCCAGCTGGCCTAATGTCCTAAGTAGGACATTCTTTAGAGAATGACGCTAGGAGCCCGAAGGACGTTTCCTGATGACTTATTTTACTTGATTCATGATGTTCAATGAAATTGACACACTTCACATTGAACGTTGTGCTCAATAGCAGCACCCTAGTCTGAAGAAAAGCTGCAGGTTATTCAAAGAGCACACATAGTAGCTGTTGTTCTAAGTACTGTAGTAGAAATAAGCAGTGAAGAAACAATTGGCCGATTTTTTAGGTCTTTAAGAACTAGTCTCCAGAAATAATCAATTCGACAACCGGCCACCGCCTGGCCGCCTTGGAAAAGTGAATAATTGGCCTGTTTATTTTCGCCAGTAGAGTATACCCAATTTGCAGAAAAAAATCATTTTCAGACATTCTGTCGATCATCCAGACAAATGTCCACATACAAAGTTTCTTGCACCCTCATAGTACTTTGGAGATGCCGCAAGAATACCAGTAATTTGACCGATATCTAGTGCGACTTCTAGAAAGGATTTACGTCTGATATAAAGTCATATAATATAGGCCCTCTTTGCACATATACTATATTTTTAAAGTCTAATTATAAGCACCCTACACATAAGCGTGTAGATTTTATACGTCGCATAAGCTTAATTTCTCATTTTGTATGATGCAATGCTACGTTTCGGGGAAGTTGTTAACATCAGTGGTCGATTGTAATTACTGTACTTGAGTAACTCATTACAGTTCGATATCAAGCTGCTTGAGATAGGTATTCTTATCAACACGCATATTGAAAGTATCGTATGTCATAATGCTTCTGTGCGTAATGTGAGATTATGATTTTGTTGAGTTAGAATCTTCGGACTCTTGCATTTATAATCTTCTTGTGTCTATTATGAACAATTCACTCTATATTTACAATTTACCGTTACATCATGCGACTGTGATGATGACAGTAGTATGCACGTATGTCAAAGTGCAACATTTTTATTTAAATGCAAAGCATTCCCAATTGCTTTCATGCAATCCGACACAGGTATTTTTACACAGAATTCAAATACACAACATCGTCGCCATCTTACCTCGTCGGTCGTTTTATCAGCTATTGCCTCGACATGGCCTCTGGGTTACATTCAACAGATTTCACCTAGGATTAATATGACCAAGACTATACCGCACCGGTACTGTGCGTAATGAACCGACAATGCTTTGTCCATGCAGGCATGTATGAGTTCTATGAACAGTTCTATCCATGAACATCATATCATGCATGTACTGCAAGCAGTGTAGGCTCGCATTATATACTGTTGAACTTGAGGCAGCTGTCATATGTGACTTAGGTCACAGATTTTCACAGGCCAAGGATTTCTTTTCTAATCAATTAATTGTTCATGAAAATTATTCTTTGATATAACGCATGAATGTAATAATTAAAAAATCGTCCTACATAGGTGCTTTCGTCTGTAACCTCTATTATTGCAAAACCCGTGTTAATGCAAATATTTATGCAGGTCCGTTGAATTGGCAATAAGACAGGTTCAACTGTATAATGTTTGTTTATTTGATTGACATTCTACGAGAAATTATAATGAGAAAGACACACTGGGATTTTTCCTTTTTCTTTTTTTAGTTTTCTCCATAAACCAATGCGAATATTTCAGTATTCTTTCTGATAAGATCGATTCTCGAATATCCAAAGAATATGACAACTATTAAGTCAGTAAAAGTAGAAAACACATAATAGTTGTCATCTCTTTAGTTATTCAATGCACTACGACAGACCTTTGCTGTCAACATCGACATCTTCTACAAGAGTATCACAGCGCTGAGGTTGCCGTTTTTCGTGACTTCAACGTGCACCATGTTGACTGGCTTATGCACTCATGCACCACTGACCTCTCCTGTCAGGCAGCCGACGATTTTGATGTTTCACAATCTTAGTCAAATTGTCACTTGTCCTACCAGAGTGCCTGACCGAGATGGGGATACTGAATATCTCCTTGACCTGTTTCTCACCTCAAACTTTATAATATATATATATATATATAGTATGCCCCAACTTAAGATCTCCTTAGCTTCCGCAGACCACTTTTCCTAACCAATCTGCGTAGTAATTGCCAACTGTGCGTAGTAATTGGATAATTCAAGTGATGTCTAGCATTGCTTTAAAATAATGACGGCCTATAGCAGATAACTAGACTAAACTTCATGATAACAAAACATTTGTAAAATTATTCCCTCAACATGTCGATCGTTCACGATCAGGTGTTCTGGTTATCAATATATGCAGAATTAATGTCATTTCGTCAATCTTAACTGATGTCTCAAGAGGGAGATGTCTTTAGATAGTGTCTCAATGGAGTAAATGCAAGGGATATTATTATTATACATTTCCTTGCGGACAATGAAAAATAACCTCCTCCAAAGATTCAGAGGGTTGGAGGTTGAAGAAATCGTCATGGACTTGGAGAGTGTCTCCTGGCGGGATAGGAGATAGGTGACTCCAGGTGAAAGGTTTCAGGGCTGCTTCTTCCATTGGAGTCAGTGCCTGTGGAGGAAGGTACACGAATTGGGCCTACAAACACAATACCAAGACGACAGAGCCATCCACCGACTTCCAAGGAGTGCTCTGGCATTTCCCTACATGCCAGAGAATTGCATTAGACCGCAGTTCGAGAGACCGTCAAGCCGCGCCGACACCCTTTCAATGCAGGAATTTTTCAACTATGTGGACCAGACTTGATTCAATGATCGTGACTGGACAGCCCGGGATTGGTTTGTCTTCGGGAGGAGGATGCGCAACATCTATGCGGTGGAATGCTGGCACCACCGCATTAACACTTTATGCGGACACAGCAGGGTGCCGGGTTGCAAGAAAACCATCATAACTATATTTTCCTATCTACAATTTTGATTCTAGCTAGGAATCGTCCTTAAGTTGAGTTGCACCAAAACCTTCCTAAGATGGAATCGTCCTAAATAATTTTCTTCCTAATTAGTCCAGTTGCAACAAAATCGTCCTAATTCATGTAAGATAGAATCTGTTGCATCATTACTTTCCTAACTTTTTCGCCTAAGTCAATGTTAAGTTTCAAGAAACTTGTCCTAAATGGATGAACATTATGGCACGCATTGTTCTGCCTTATCATTATGGCAATAACCTATAGATACTTCTATTGATGCAAGGTGCAGACAATTAGTAACTGACTACCACGCGACCTATAATAATATTGTGGTTAATTGTATCACACCCGGATGTACAAGTATATTATATATTACAGTTTACTTAAGCGTTTTATCCTATTATCATTATGTTCTTATTGCGTTAAAACTATCAAGTAGTTCATTTAGGTCAATTATTTGGTCTATACAATTAACAATTAAATAATACGAATAGTGAAGTTTGCTGAAAATCAAAACATCATGAATTCCAAAAGATTGATATATTAATAAACAATCTAACAATTAGAACTGGAATATTCAACACATGTCAAAAATATTTGATGATGTACTCACTTCTAGGGTTCCTGCCAGTCATGCTGTTGAGAATCGGATGGCTCAAAACACTATCAGTATCCTCAAAATCCTCATCAACTTCAAATTCAGGTTCGGGCTCATTTGACAGGATTGCAAAATTATACATGCCAAAATAACTTTGCAATTTTTGTTCATGCTAAATCGTAAACCAGATTTAAGACATGACCACCTTTGTTTGAGAATTCCAATAGTTCGTTCTACCGATGATCTAGTCGATCGATGTGCTTTGTTGTATAACGTTTCCTTAGTTGTCAATTGACCTGTCTACTCGTAATTGGGTTCAACAGCCAAGACTTTAAAGGATAGCCTTGGTCACCCAACAGACGTTTGCTGCCAAAGCTATTTCCGTCGAAAAGTTCGCATAATGATGATTCTGAAAGAATTCGACTGTCGTGTGCGCTGCCAGGATACTTCACAACACAATTCGCAATCAGCAGTTCCCCAGTCGATAAAATTTGAACATTGATATAATGCGTGCCTTTACGATTTACGTAGAGATCTTCAAATGTAGAGGGTGCTAGTATTTTTATGTGAGTCCCATCTATGCACCCACATACTTCTGGGAATTTCCTTGACTCGAACCAATCCAAAACACCAGCTCGATGCAAAAAGGCAGTTGCTATGTATTCGTTTTTCAGACAAATTCTGGCATCAACAATTTCAGCAAACACTCTTGATGCGGTGCTCTTGTTAACACCAAACGATTCCGGGACAACTGGGCCCAAAAAAAAATACAAAAGACTCTCCTTTTTTGACATAAATGTCAGACTCTGCTGTACACATAAATGCCCATTTTCGATACTACAATGTCCTTGTCTATAAAATAAACTCATTTTTATGCCAAAAGTCGCATATTTTTGTGTACTTTTACAAAGGGCCCAAGTGCTTCAAAGGAATAAACTTTTTTCTACATATAAACATGCCATAATAAAGGAAATACATTGTAGTTATCAAGTTAGTACCTTTTTTTAGAAGATTTCGACCTACTTACTTTCTAAAAATTTTTTTCAATTTTTAAGACTGAAACTGGACCCAGTCACAAGTGCTCCGGAACCACTCAACTTATCGGTCGAACTTTAACATCAAAAGTAATTGTTCATTTCATTCCAATCAGAGCATGTTTTCCTACAATTTTCAACCTTTAAAAATTGCAATAATTCGTAAAATACCAATTTTATCAAAATAATAATATTCTATTTCATTTAAGAAAGAAATAGACATTGTCATTGAAGAGAGCGTACAAAATAACCCCAGACCGCTCAGATCATACACAATTCCGACAATCATTAGTACAAATAACAATGTCAAATTGTTGACGAAACTATCAAGGTATCACTTCAGCATTGAATTAAAGAGTTAGTAGAGGCATTTCAGAAGTTCAAACAGTCCCAATCATGATATATAATACCATAATCAGTCACAGTTAAGTATTGTGGCTATAACATGGAGTGATTGAGCATCAATTCCTTAATTTTGCCCCAAATATATCACAATCTATCTAGAATTCTCAGATGAAACCGCATTGCACGAAAATACGCAACACAACCGTCCTCGATGCATTATTGATTCGATCAATTAAAACAAATTCTATGCAAAGAATTTTACATGAACGTACTCACTCAACTTCATCGAATTGAAGAAAGATATGAATTCAGCTAGTGAATTATAACATTGTTGTCAATTGTATAATAGCTGAAGTCCACATAAAACTAGGTTTTGAGTGATCTACCGTGGAGTATATGATAAAAGATACATTTATCCACCACAAACAAGATTGAAAATAACTAGTCATGCTAAACTTGTTGAGCAGCGAATTGTCAAGAAAACAACAATTTTATAACCAGTGCATCAGATGACACCGGAATTGTAATTTATCATGCTGAGACTAATGAAGATTAACTTCATGAAGAAGACATCAAAATTTTATATGGCAACAAGGAATTTGTGAGCAAGTTATACTGATAATTTTGGGTGCACATCTTAGTAAGTATACATAGAGTCATTGAACATGAACTTATAGATGTATAAGATTCAGATCTTTACTTGAAATAATATAGATGTGAAACTAAGATTTTTGATATATCTTAATCATGTTAATGTGTGGATCATTCCCTGTGGGAAAAATGTCGGCGGTCCGACGCACATGCGACGATGGCCACTTTGACATTGTTGGCATTCGGTTGGATAAGCGATGGCCAGGGATGGCCACGTCGGCTCAATGTCGGTATTCAGTTGGCAATGGTCGGCCATATTTGAGATAGTTGGCTAATTGTCGACTGATGGTAGGGGTGCGGTCGCACTTTGAAGGTCAGAATTCAGTTGGCCAAGGTCGGCCCTGGACGTCGGTGAATGGTCGACTTCTCGTCGGTCAAGTCGGGCAAATTTTGTGTGGTCGAAGAGTGGTCGGAGCTGACGGCGATCTGACGGCCAGAATTTAGTCGGCCACGGTCGGTTGCTCGTCGTCGTGAATAGCCGTCGTCTTGTCGGCTTAGGTCTGAGATCTGATAAGTTTTGTGTATTTGATGAATTGCCGGAATGTCGCCGACGAGTTTTGCACTCAGTGCACCGGGGTACATTTATTACTATTCTACAAAGATCTACAAGAATTTCATTGGCCGCCCTCAATTTATCCTGTGCCCCGAAAGTGGTCCTAGCGCATTTTGCACAGGGTCCAAAACAATTTATTTGGCCAAGGTCAATCTTGCCGTCGAGGAAAAGGTAGATTTTTGTGTCTGTCAAGTCGGAAGCTGCAACGCTAGGCACTATAACAACAATCAAATATTGACAAATGTAGAATTGAACTGTGGAATCAAATCACGGATTTGAGAATTGGAGCTAGAGTAGTCAAAGTGAGCTAGGATACTAGAATCGTTCATTAAGAAGTAGCTGATACTCATGGAATTACTGAGACATTCGGTGACCATAAAGGAGAGATCCATCGGTGTGAAGAAAGCTCTTATGAACCGGTTTGTGAAACAATTTTTTGTTGAAGGTAACGCATAAGACATAAGACTGCAACAAATGTGCATATTAGCTTCAGGCTTGAGTAGCAATTCAAGAACTTGTCATACATGAAGATTGGCATAGAACTTGAGCTCCTCGAGAAATTGCAAGAAGCAAAATATTTCAAATCTGAGTAAATCTGAGAAACAAATCATGGCATTATTAACTACTTCATGCAAACAAAATGAATGGCAAACATTGAATATCAGAAAGCGTCACAGAACTGGCTTGGATCAGATGAAACGGAATCAAATTGATGCAGTGGGATTTTAGTTTCACTCATTGCTCTTCATCAGTACATTCGCATCATTTTGCATTGAGGTTGGTCACCCTCTTGCTGCCGTGCGATGTCCACTGACCCACAGGATTGCAATAGCAGGGTCACAATTCAGCTTGGAGGGCGAAGGTTTTGGTTAAATGAACTCACGCATAACTGCTAAAGTTGGCGCTTGATACTTCTCCATTTTCACGTGGACATGGTCATGCAATTGATTGTGGTATTATCTGCATCAAAGACAGATATGATTTCTCTGGATGGTAGCTGAGAAGTAAGGAATGTACAAATTCCCCGGAGCTTGCCAAAAATTCGTTCGCTGCATTCATACACGCAACATGCATTATGACTGAATCCTTGACGTTGCTTCAGCATGGTTGTCTATTTGCTGACACAATCATTGTACTTTTTCCCCCATTTTCAAAAAATTCCTACCCATTTTCTAAAGTATGCATGCTCTTCCGTTCAATGCGCTGCTACACGCAAAATCTAAATGCATTTGTCAACTCATAAAGTGACATATTTTGATTGGCTTGTGATTAACTGAGTATGACAGGATTTTGAAATATTTCTCATGTTTGAACGCGTAAGACCTTACTTAGCTGCATCATGGCACATCTATTAAATTGAAGGAAATTATTGATAAATGTTGGTCACTGATATCACCCATTATACCTAAAGAAATTTTTTCAATGATCTCGCATCATCCAGTGAAAATGCATGGACAAAACAACACTGAGAAACACATTTTCTGCCTCTACATTTGCTTGATATTGCCCTGCTGTGTGTAGTGACAGGGATAAAGAGGCAATTAGCATTCATTTTTTTTGTGAAGTCCATCACCTAGTGTATAGTGATATACATTTTAAGCCTTTTGTCGATTATTATATTCCTGTTTGTCACATAATTGAGGTCCTCGATACCGAGTTGCATGATCATGTCAAATAGATCTCGCAAAAGACGAGCAAGCTATCTCCAGTTTCTAGATGAGATTGATCAACCAATTGCCCTTAATAGCACTATCCATGAAGTCAGTACTAGCTTTCTTAGACCAACATTGACTAGCAATGCCTCTGATGACACCACTGATGAAAAGCACGTGGAACAGTCAAAGATAAGCAGTGACGACTCAGAATATAGTCTGGAAGGTTTGGAGTCGTTTTGTCGAACAATGTTTGAATCTGTCAGTTCAAGTACTGAGGATTGTGGTGATTGTGAAGAAGTTATATGCAATTCTGAAAGAGGTGACCTAAGTGACAGTCACAAGGAACGGTCACTAAGTGATGAATTAATCAATTTTTGTTTCCTGTTCAGCCTTCCGAGAAGAGCTGTACAGATTTTGTTGTCAATTCTTGTGCGTCACGGTCTGGAGCTACCACAGTCCCCACATCTTCTCCTCAAATCTTTTAGAAATCACCGCTTGAATAAGTTTCAAATCGAATCAGAAAACTTTGCGTATCTGTCAATAAAAAACAATCTGGAATATTGTCTAGAGAATGGTTTGATAGATCACCAAACTTGATCTTGATATTAAACTTAATATCGACGGATTGCCGCTGTTCAAGGGTTCACAGCTTTCACTATGGCCCATAATAATGATGATCGAAAATCAGAAAGCCAGCTATCCACTTCCAATTGCAACCTACTGTGGCGTTGGGAAGCCTGATGTCGACAAATTGCTGCTAAGCTTGGTGAGCGAATTGCGTGAATTTACCACAGTTGGAGTTCATATATTCAACTTTCTACTTACTATACGGCATGTGAAGATAATCGCTGATGCTCCTGCTCGAGCACTCATTCAAAAGATAAGAGGTCATACATCGTTCTATTCCTGTTCCTTTTGTAGGCAGAAGGGAAGGAAAGAGCAGGGAAGGATGATTCTTCCAGATTTAGGAGCACCTGTCAGGAATGATGATCAATACAATCGCCAAGCGGAGAATAATCAAATCGGTTGCTCTCCACTCTTAGGTGTCGTGTCATTCATGAATGACATACCTTTAGATTACATGCATCTCGTATGCTTAGGAATTACAAAGAAGCTGTTCATGATGTACTTCACTAATATAAGAGGAATCCATTTGCCATGCAAGCTATCAATGACACAAAAATGCAGCCTTTCCAGCGATATAGTGAGATTTAGCAGATCGCTTCCTTTTGAATTCAAGCGTAAGATCAGGCCCCTCTCGGAATTGTGCAATTTTAAAGCCATTGAATACCGCATCTTCCTGTTATATGCAGGCCCATTCTTGTTAAAGAAGTATCTGCAGCCTAGCTATTATGCGAATTTCTTGCATCTACACGTCGCGATTTTCATAATGTGTTCGGATTCATGTCTTGACTTGATTGAGATATCTGAATTTTTCATCCAGAAGTTTATTTCGGGAATGGAGGAATTGTTTGGTGCATGGACGCTCACATACAATGTTCACAACTTAAGCCATCTACCTAGATTCTGTAGAGCTTACGGGCGACTTGATAACTTCTCTTCCTTCCCGTTTGAGAATTTTCTGGGTATCTTGAAGCGACGGATTAAGCCATCAAGCAACATCCTTAAACAAAGTCTGAATGCATTGAGCTCGCTTAGACATGTTATTGTTCAACAAGACAAGGGCAATTCAGTAAGATTCACCACCAATCATCCCGACAATTGTGCCATTCTGGAAAATGGTGAGGTACTGTTGAGCTCTGAAATCAGTGCTAGTTCCAATGGCAGAGTGGTCTCTGGCTTCGTGATGGCTTTCTCTCATGATTTGTACCGCCTACCTTATCAGGCGTCATCATTTTTGCGCCGGTATAAGATTGGATTTTACAATAAAACTAAAAGGTTCTTGAAAGGCATGACACCAGTTAGAAAGTGCATAGTGCATTGCGATGATAGTGAAAGCACAGGCGCCACGAAGCGGTATTTGGTCATTCCATTTTCTTTGGACATTCATCAAATGTAATCAGACTAACTGATGAATAATACTTATAGATTTTGCAGTTTTGTTATGAATAAATTCACAATTGTGCATGAAATGACCTGTTCTTATTTAATCATGTATCAGTAGGTATGTTGTTTAGTAAAGTTAGTTTTGTTTGTTCATGTCTTCATCACTGTTTCCCAGCTTTATTTAGTTAAATGCGACTCTATAAATTAAAATGGAGCTGTCGTACAGAACTTATTATACAAATCAGAAAATGAAGCTATTTTTCTTGTAATCAAAGCTCGTCGATGTTGTGAAGTGTCAATGCTTTCTTTTCATGTAAGCGATCCTTCTTTGGTTGACTTCAGAAGTGAGTAAACTGCTCCGATTTTCCTTGAGCAGGTTGTTGTGTCTAGTAGATAAAAAAATAGCAGGCTTTGCTGCCAATTTTACTCAATTGGCATAGAATGTTGGATTCACAATATTTCTCAGGATATCCACATCATCATGGTGAAAGAAGGTATTGGCATTAGCAACCAGGCTTGCTGGTTTTTGTTTATTAAACTTCAGAAGTATTAGGCTACTGAAAAGTACTCTGACAAGTCATGACACCCTGCTTTTTTGAATTTGGAAAGAGTCAAGTTTATATGATGTAGGGGTGTACCGAACGTTCGGTTCGGCCGAACCTGGGTTTCTAAGAAGTTCGGCCGAACGCCGAACCTACTTCAGGTTCGGCCGAACTACAGCCGAACCTAGACAAAATTTTTTTTGGTTAGACGGAAAAAAGTTTCGGTTTACTCGGTTATGAGACTTAAATTATTTTGTAAAATTGGATTTCAAGCACCTTTATATATGTTTACTGGATGTCAAGTAGTCTGATTTACATAAAAGAATTATTAATGTACTATAATTATCAAATTAGATGTTAAATTATATATAACATCTATAACATCCATAATAACGTAACGACTTCGATGAAATTGTACTCCATGAGCTGTTATTAGACTAGTGTGTTAAAAAGAACTGAGGTTTATGTTTGGTAATCAAGTTGATATGTATTTTGGTATCAAGTTGACGGATATTGCTTTTAGTCACTGCTAGAGCCGGATTAAACGCAAGACGCAAAATTAAAACGAGTTTATTCTGCTGGATAATAATTTACTCAGTGAATAGTATTCTAATTTTGAACAGATATGTCACTATATACTTGTGTACGGCTGAGGACCGGCCGTTTCATCCAGCCCGTCACAAGAACTACGCGAAGACGAAATAGCTTCTTTCCATGTATGTGCATTCTCAGCATGCATAGTACCGTCATTTAATCATGTAGTCTTCCTTTTCTCTGTACTTATCATGATTTCCATTGCCTTGAAAATATATTTCTCTCTCTCATCTCTCACATGTACACATGTGGCATCATTTCAGCTTTGCGACTGTCAAGGGTCTTATTAGTATTGCTACTCTTACTCATACTCGGTATAGGCCAAATGATCATCAGTACCGGAAAACTTGTTAGCTTTAACTCATTGTAGGTCTATTGGGGCTATCGTAAAATAGGTCTACGTACTGACAAATTTCATTAAAAATTAATTGCACAGAAGATTAGTAATATTTCATTTGAATCTCAAGCATCGATCGAATTTTTCTTAACAATGTTCTATGCCAATTAACAAGACTTTTTGTTCTATAGAAACGCCATAGGCGGGTGTTCCGGTTAGTAGAGCGATAAAGCAATAATATGGCTTTAAATCGAAAATTTATCGCTTATTATCGCAAAGATTTGAAAAATTATCGCTCACTGTTATAACTTTGAAATTTCTTGTGATATTTTTTCATCATAATAATGATTTGTAAAATTCCATTAATAGGTTCAGTTCGGCCGAACTTTTTTCAAGGTTCGGCAAAAGTTCGGTTCGGCCGAACCCAAAAAAATTAGGTTCGGTGCACCCCTAGTTTGATGATATGATAATCACTTATTTGTTAATGTACAAAAAATTTCTCGAGAGTCATCCAACAATCATCGTCAGGTATAAAAATGCCTTTTTTTGCTCCTGACGATAGGATTGTGCAAACATGATTTTTAGCAACATTAAACGAAAGATAGTATTTCTGAAGCATCACTTATCTCCTTCGCAGATGGATAAACTAGGCAAGTACAAATGAACTTCTTATTTTCAGATGGAAAAAGACGATGGAATGAAATTTGCGGACGTACGCTATCTGATCGTTTATTACTTGGAGGACAAAACGTTCGACATTGTATCTGTTGAAGAGTGTGTTTGGAATCATAGAATATACGAGAAACTTCAATGCTCTTCGAACACCTCTGTTCAAGTCAGTGTGAAGGTCACACATAGCTCGAGCAAGGAACAATGCAAGGCAGTCATTATTCAATGCCGGCGCAATCGCTTTGAATGCACAGAAGTTTTTAGAAAGGTTGATTAAGTTGAAGAGTGAACGAGGCTTTCATCTAGATAGGATTCTCTCACTTTCTGAATTTTGTCGTTTGCCCGGAGAGCAAAGAATAAGGAAGCCATCATCAGTTACTCAATATTCTCCTAATGTTGGCAACACAACCTTAGACGAAGATGTTGGTACAGATAACAGTGACCCATCAATTGAGGAAGGTAATCCATCTGGGAACTTCCAGCCAGAGAGAGATCAGAAGACAGGGCAATTTCAGTGCAGTCTGTCAAATTATTACACAAAGACTGAAGAAAGATTGAGGAAATACGGCATTCACAGCCTCAAATCTCTTGAAGGCCTGTCGTATCTTGAGGTCCTAAATCTGAAAACATTGTCTGATTTGCGCTTCGAGCAGTTGAATATATATCAGCGTCTGAAAAGGATTGAACGCTCAACGTCTTTTCATCCTAGCGAAAGACCTTATCCAATCGAGAGCGTTCAGAATGATGATACCGTTATTCTAGAGCCGGTCACTCTAGATTGGGACGCAATGACTTGTCGTGATGACTACGACATCACCGTTGATAAACTGAAATCCGAGCCGGATTTCAAAAAGAAGCTGATCAAGTTATTAGCTAGGACAGGTGGCATGTCAATTAAAGAATTTGTCAGACGGCAGATTGATTTGCTGTTGTCACATAGTTACCAGAAGAAATTCAATAGAACAGGAAAAAATAACAAAATTAGCTTTCAAGAATGCTTGGAACCACTCGTGAAGACAGCTTTTCAGTTGTCATCAAAATTTCGAGAAACAGATTTATCGACAATTGAGAGGGAGATAGCGTTGTATTTAAAGCATGCCAGTGACAGAGCAGGTGGCCGTTCTGCCCGAAGATCGACACCTCGGGGAGCGATGAGCGACGAACAAAACAAGAAAAATGTACATGTAGAAGATTCTGATTCCGAAGACTAAATCATGAATCACTTTCTTTTGTTTTATTGACGCTTTTTAGCTGCTACTTGGGCAGCAGTCCGAGTTAATATTGATCACATATTTTGCTGTTTTACTGACGTTTTATATGTAGTTATTATATACGTGTGTAGTTATGTAGTTATACATAATATATATATATTATATAGTATATGTAGTTATATATGACGTTTATAAATTGGATAGTCTTCCAACAGAAATTGGCTAATTGTGAAATTCTGCAGTTCGTTTTCTATACTTTTGTAAAGAAATTTGTTTTCAATTTTCAGAACATGTACTAGGCCTAATGAGTCAAACTCGTAGCACTTGAGCTTTAAATTCTCTAGTATTAATTCTTGATTAACCATATTCATAGCGTTTCATTATATGTTGCAGCAGCTCAACCACAAATATAATCGGTGTCAGTATATTTCTACAATTAAAAGCCACCATCGACTATATTGACATCAACGATTACATGAAAGTGGGACTTCAGGTCAATTAAATCTAGCAAAATTCGCAAATTTTCGTTTCACACTTCAACAGACTACGAGCAAGAACAAGATGTTAAATTTTTGTTTATCTGTATCAGAGGATCCCAACCTTCATGACATCGTGGCATATAATTGAACTCACAAAGTTTTCTCCGTACACCACCCAACTTCTCTATTTATGAAGCCATTTAGCAATTTAATGACCAAAAGGGAAGATCCAATAAACAGAGACTGTTCATATAAAGATACTAAACTTCCTGCATTCAGAGAAAATGCCAGATTGTAATGATGAATGTCATTGAAATCTTTAGTTGAGCCTGCTTCTTTGCTGTCGCTGCAATTTGCGGGTGAACATGAGAGATTCATACAAATAGCCCTTCTTCAATGTTTTTAAATCATGCGTGTCTTAAATTATTTTAAATGCTTGCGAAATGAAATTTTATGAGATTCCTAGCGTAATATCCCTATTTTAGCTTGGAGTTTCATTCAAAGTCTGATCCACGAAGGTTTTTGCTAGCGAAAGTCGCGAGCAAGACATTCTGTGAAGAATCTGTGCGGCCCTCAGCCGATATTTTCCTCAAAATCCACTTTTTGAGAAATTGACGAATCCACAGATTGTCAATGAGGGAGAAATTATGCGATATAGGCTATCCTTGAGATATCTACGCAACCAGCCTTCCATCCAGTTTTGATTAATTGATTTGCCGCAGTATTTATAAGAATCAATTTCTCTGATGGATTAATTTTTCCAATTTGCCAGAAAAAAATTCGTGATAGACCTATTCATATGCGCACATGCAGGTTTTCTTGCATTACGTCATTGTGTCACTATTCTTTGCTTTTTAAAGGATGGTCCCTTCATGGTGTATGAACATAGCTAGCTTCATTTCCAAGGTTTTCAGGTCTCTGACATGATGTTGCATCGTGGCTATATTCAGACTCGACTTTCACTGGTTTTGTGCCTATGTGTCATTGATTGTCGAGCTTCTGTCTATGCCCGATGTCATTAAGCAGCGAAGGTGTCCCAATTTGTTGGAACGACTATTTCAGGACCAGGTGGTAAGACGCATTTTTTATTATTTCATGTGCCTTACATCATAAGACGCACATAACACTCTTTCAGTAAAATTTGTACCTCCTATTATTTTGGAGCTCGTCTTGTCATTGCAGCATATTCTACGACTTACGGTGTGGCCTATTTCCTGTTCATTGTCATGGTTGGATCCTTGCTTGCACCTGTCAACAAGCACAGAATTTTGAGGTAGATGCTTATAACTGGGCAAGTGTTTAACAATTTTAATTGAGTTTATTTTCAGCATTTGACAGAACTTGTGCAAACAATATCTGTGCACTCTGATAATCTGCTTTAAGAAGGTTGATTTCCAGGAACCCAACTGTCCCATGGTAAGTTGATCTTTGTGTGTGAGAATGTAAATGAATAACAGCATCGAACAAAGAAGTTGATTTTTTGGATGTGATTCGTGAATTGGTTGCAATTCATAAAATCACTGCATGGTGACGTGTGTTTCTCAGTCATATCATGTGACAAGCTGGTTCAAACAATCTACTCTAAGAAGTTTGTGGAAGCTATTCAGCGAAGTACTTCTACCCACTTTAACAACTAAAAACTGATGGGTTTTCTACGCTTAGCTTAGAAATTATCGACACATCAAGCATCATGCAGACATTCTCATGCTCAATTTTTTTCAGAATTTGTATTTTTTTTTAACTATTTTAGATACCAGCTGCTGTAGTATTTCTTCTAGCATGGTTCCATTTTCAAAGTTTGATTTTAACTTAGTATAGCCATTTGGAAGTTCACCTTCTCCGTTCGTTGTCTTATGATTTGTAATTCATTGTGCGAACTTTGTCTGTATTTTCAGAACCGAAGTCATCGTCAGTGGTTTTGCTGGTTTTGTCTGTATGTGTACAATCTTATCCTATCATACCGATCAGATATTTGATTGAGAATCTGTTGGTTTGAAAAGGATAAAGAACCCAGCGTAGTCAGCATCGGTTTTTGTTCAACATCGTAAGTATTGCTTATCTTCTACAGCGTGGCATATTGTAGTGCGTATGTCGGTTGCTGGTCGACCGACATTTGGTTGGCCGACTCGCGTTTGGACGGTCGGCCGAATGTCGCATTTTATAAGTCGGTCGACGGTCGCATAGTCGTTTGCTTGAAAGTCTGTTAATGGTTGGCTTGACCAACCGTCGGCGACGGTCGGTGCTCCCAGTCATCCGACCTTCCTGCCGACGGTCGATCAATGGTCGAGTGTCCGACCACTCGACTCTCAGCCGACCGTCGCATTTCCCACAGGGTTAAGATGGAGATGTTTTGTTTAACCCATTCGTTCCTGTGGTTGCCATATGGCAACCGATGCGTCTTAGCCAATCAAAATGAGAGATTTATCGATCACGAAGCACAATAAGAGTTGTCGTTTGAAGAAATTTGGGGAATCAACATCACGCTAACGTTCGGTGTTTCATCAAACAGTCATTTGGCTTTGTTTTGCGATTGCACGGAGACTGCTCATGGCGTCCAGCAAAAATGATAAGGTAAGATTCAAAGGTGCTTTTTAGATACCTAATATAGTTTTATGAGAATAATTGAGGATGTATGATATGTATCGATATCTTAGCTATTGTTTAGAGTCTAAAATGCGTATCTTGTTCTTCGATAGCACTCCGTAAAATTAGGGTTGTTGCCATATGGCAACTTCCGGCACCGACGTCTTGTTTTCTATGATACGGCTAGTAATTTTGTGGTAATCATTCCATCTCCTATGATACTAATAGAATGCGAATCTCATAAGTAAAAGTGTGTAATCAATCATGAAACTGGTATACTAAAGGTTTATGCATGATTATATGTAGAACATATAGTAATTGTACATGTATGAATCAAAATAGGCGTAGGCCTATACATGTAATGTAAAACACTGATTTTTTCAGTTTCCTCAACGTCAGAGTACGCGAAAGGCCGCTGCAGAAGCTGTTCAAAATTTATTTGGCAGCGCTGTTATCCATGGGAATGAATCAGAGATAAGTGACATGAGCGACAGCGGCGATGAAGAGTCTCCCTCGTCCTCAGCGAGGCCTATCGACACGGTTCAACATGACGATGATTCTTCTTATTCAACCAGTGAGGAAGACCACGACGATCATGAAAGTGATAGTGTCTTCTGGAGCAGAGAGAATGTGTCTTCCCTCAATATTCCTGAACCCATTATTGAAAGTGCTCCTGAAGTCGATTGTGAGTTCTTGGACAATCCAATCATGTATGTTGAAAGATTTTTTTCCTCTGAACTGATTGACTCTATTTGTTTTTACACTAATTTGTACAGTGTTCAGAAAACTGGCAGGTCAATTGATGTCAAGAGTCCTGAAATGCGCATTATTACTTACATGCATTATTGAGAAAATTACATATATTTTTTAAGGAAAATAAACTATTTTTGCAACTTTTGTCTTGTGAGTAACACTATGGGGCTTCATAAACATTGATGAATATTTTTTTCGGGATGTTTGAGTCTAAAGTTGCCATTTGGCAACATTTCGTAGTTTTTCAAAATACAACGATAGTACCTGAAGTTGCCATATGGCAACTTTTTGTAACTTTTATAATAATACAGATATTGTGTAGATATCGATCATTTACCACTATTTAGGCCCTAAATGAATAGTTTACGAAAGGAAATAATTTTCCTATTATTATTTCTTAATTCAGGCGCAAACGGGTTAAGTTTATCAATTTTTTCCTAGATTTGTTCAAAATCTTCATTGAATCACTTTCACCTTTTTAACTGAAGGCTCTCAAGTTTAACGAGTTGATACGAGATGACGATCTGTCATAGTTGTAGGAAGTTTTTGCGGAGAAGGGAGGACGTCCTGAGGTGCAGTGTTTGTGGGGAGAGGTTCCATCGCCAGTGCGGTTCGGGCCTCTCTCGCCCCGAGTTTTTCGCGCTCAGGAAAGGTAACTTATTTGGTTATACATTTTAATAGATTATGAATTTTAAAGCACTTAATAGATTATGAATTTTAAAGCACTTAGGTCTATATAATTCTATGAAGATATATTCTGAAAACGGAAGGATATGAGTGATTGACGATTGGATACATCATTTCAGTATATTACATCTTCGAATTTCCGAAGGGAAATTGGAAGATAATCATGTACAGTATCTTATGAAAATATCAATGAGCATAATCTTATACTCAAACAATTTTTATTAGAATTTTGGTTATTATTATCAGTATGACATGAAATTGCTGTTCAATTCATGGCGCGTGACATAAAGGTGCTGTTTAATTGACAGACGACATCACATACCTATTTACTCATGAGCAATAATAATTAGCATTACCGTAATTTTCGACCAATGTAGCACGACTGTTTTAATCTGAATCAGCTAATGGTATGCCGTGGGAGATTTCGTTGATAAGGCTCGATGCGAGATTGATAGGCCTTCAACTCATTATTTTTTATTATTATTCAGGCTTAATTTTAATAAGATATACCGTAAAACACCCTAACTTTGGCCCATTTTTGAACTTCATGACTGTGTTACTTTTATGCTAAGGTATTAAGCAATGATTTTAGGGCATTATGAAAGTGTGTCCAGGCTCTAGATTCAGATTCCATAGTAAAAACGGAATTCACACACTGTAACTTCACTTTTTTTACCAATATGCTACTGGGCAAAGTTAGGCGGCAATGTGCCTAACATGGTCCACTTCCGATTTCTTCCTTGTGTTACCTTATTTAAGCATGATAGCATTATTCTTTCCCCCTAAACTACTTCCACCAAGCTAAAAATACCACACAGGATGATTTCTTACCTATCAGATGCAGGCCTATTGAAAACACTGCAAACAAAATTTCTATAGGCCTAAGGGATTTACTGAATTACACGACAATTCGGAAAGCTATTCCGCGCTCATTTTTTTCATCTTACATCAGGTGAATGTAGGTTTGTTTACACAAGAAGAATGATAAGTGCTAAGCAAAGAGCATACTATCGAGGATCACACACTTATTGATAATTCCAAAAATAAAACCATACGACTTTTGATCCTTCAATGCGATACCATATAGCTTCACAGTGCTGCCTTTCATTTTCCTACTACTTCATGCCCGTTTCCGATTTGGTCATAGTCGTTATCCTCATTCCTCCATCTCCAATTCCCCTGATCTATCACGAAATTGTTGATGATCATGGTTGGCCCAAACAATAGGCGTATCGCCAACTTATAAGAGATCTGCTGCATTCTCAACTTAACTTTTTCTTCATTGTTCCTATTTTCCGAGTCAATACATTCATCCAAAGTAGGTCACACCAAGGGACCGGCAAGAGATTTGTTGAATTGAAAAATAGTTATGGGCAATATCCAAAACTCTAATTTATGTCGTGTTGAAAATGTGGGTCAAAGTTAGGGAAAAATTTCAATAAAGTGGTTCCTAACATTGCCCGGTAGGTATATTTTATAGCTAATTGTTTTGAGGTTTAAAGGAAACGATGATAGAGGTCCTTTGCGAGAATAAGTTTTACTTTTTAGCAGGTTTTAAGATACTCCAATGAGTACATGTGCAAAATCAGGGGTAAGTTTTTTTGTTTAGTAAAAAAAATACAAAAAAAATCAAAATTTTATTTTTTTGTTTTTTAGCGGAAAAGTATTGTTCAAAATTAAAAATCCTTGATACAGTGCTTCCAAATGTCGAATAAGAAACATGCATATGAAATATTTCAATCGATACTAGTAAGACTTCAGATGATGCATAAAAAAAGTACAAATTTTAGTGGTTCAAAGTTAGGCGAGGTGGACAATGTTAGGGTGTTTTACGGTAAGCGTTCTTTTCTAATGAGAGTCGTGCATATCTCAGCATCAACCTAGTATGAATCAAGGATTCAAGCGAATTCAACTGTTGTAGCGAATATTGTGTACGACTTGGAAATGAACATTGATTTCGACACTGAAGCGAACCGTGATCTAGATACTTGAATGCCGATTTTTAATTGAACAATGGAACTTTCAGCAGTGACTACCTTGAAAGTCAAAGTTGATTCTTGTAAAAATTATTTCGTGTTTTCTAAACCTCCCCCTCGCCAATTTTTTTCTGATCTGATATAACTTTGTTTTTTTCAGCAGTGACGACCTTGAAAGTCAAAGTTGATTCTTGTAAAAATTATTTCGTGTTTTCTAAACCTCCCCCTCGCCAATTTTTTTCTGATCTGATATAACTTTGTTTTTTTTTCAGCAGTGACGACCTTGAAAGTCAAAGTTGATTCTTGTAAAACTTATTTCGTGTTTTCTAAAGCTCCCCCTGACCCAATCGCAGACTTCCTATTATTCCCATTTTTTTCGAGATTTTGTCTTTCATTCTGTTAGGATATATTTCTGCAAAGTGTGTTGCTTTAAGGCCAACGAAACTGAGTATTGTAAAACACCTCTCCTCGCCTTTTTTCAGATCCTTCAAGATTGTGGAACTGAGTGGGATGCGTCGGTGATCGTGAAGGTGGCGAGTAGACAGACGACAGAGGAGTGTGAGGATGTGTCTCAAGTGGTGGAGGTTGAAGTTGGAAGTCAGCAGATGGTGTCCGTGGACATGGATGAAGAAAGTGGAGAAGATGATGGTTTATACGATGTAAGCAAAGATTTACTAAAATAAACAAATACAAAAGAATTAGCCATGATATAATTTTAAGGAATTGTATAGTATACGGGTAGGACATGTTTTGAATCATTAAAGACATTGAGAACCACTTTTTTCAATTTTATTAGTTATTTATTCAACAAATTCAAAATATCCGGCTTTATTGCATTTTTTCGAGATGAATATGTCTATGTAAGAGACATATATTTATATCTCACAGTATCCATACTTTTTATTTCAGTACGAAGATGTTCCTCTACTAGAGCGTGTTCGAGCAGTTATGAAGAGGAGGAGAATTCGTTGCGACTCAAGTGGTAGCAGCACTGATGAAGAAGTGAGATAATTTGCTTATTTTTACACATAGATCAAATTACATTACGTAATAAAATACGACATATTAATTACTGATGAATTATATATTTCAAAATTGCATAATACACATTTAGTATACATGAATGTTTTCTTTTTTCTAGTTGATGCCGCCTTTGATGGAAAGACTTCGGCAGCGTGGCATCAACGAAGATCAGGAGCAAGAGATCGGAGATCAACCTTCAGCCCATGAAGAAGAAGTACGATATTTTATTCATGCCACCTATCGAAAGCAGAATCTAAAATCTTTCCGTTATTTCTTCAATAGGATGCTGATCAGGGGCTGTCAGCTGTTGAGGTCTCGGAGGTAGAGTGGCAGTTGGTCGAAGGTGCATCCCAACGTGGGAAGGACATCTTAGTCGTGGAGGGGTATGGTTTCGCTAAGAAAACCAAGACAACGACATGGAGATGCTGCAGAAGGTCAACGAAAAGGTGTCAAGCAACCGTCTCCTTCTCCGAAGGCGGTGTCCCCTCTAACCTGTCACATCCTCACAATCATCCTCCGAGGCTGAATGAGTACGCGGTTTACAAGGTAAACAGTTATGCTTTATTATTTGCTATTATTTTATTTATTATAATAATACCGGAGTTTCAGAATATTCAGAACAGGGTTGCCACTTGGGCTGTATTTACAGACTAGTCTGTAAAGTCTGTAAATGGTCTGTATTTTTCATTGAGGACTGTATTTTTTAAATCGATTTTCATTCTCATTTAAAAGCATAAATTTTGTGTATATACTTCCATGGATAGAGCTAAAACTGCATGCATGTATATTTAATACTCTATCCATACTTTTCAGACCGTTCGGGATTTGAAGGATTCTGCTGGGAAGGTTGTCAACTGTTTTGTTCCCTCTTCATCGCTGACGGAAACGGCTTTGGAAGAGTGTGACGAGGTAATTGGAGAATTGTATTATACATAAAATATTTTTTGATGTTATTATATATACTACATACATTCCATATTTCATTGAGCTTTGTTTTGTAAGTTTGCTTATTCCATGATTAAGTTTATATAGACCAAAGATTGCATAAGGAGAAGGAGTACACTAAACATTCTTCATTGAAATACATATACACAAATGTCATGATGGTGACGTCGTTTCAATATCTATTCTTCTTTTGTATTTTATGTTGGTGAATTATACAATTATTATATTGAATGAATGTAACAGAAATTCTATCATTCCAGGATATGGGAATCCCTTTCTCATCCATGCCCAACCATGCAGCTTTGAAGAGGTTGGTAAACAGAGTTAGATCCCGAACACGCCCTCCGAATCCTTCAAAGACGGACCTGCACTTCGTCACCGAACAGTTTCTGATTGCCGATCTCAAGGGGGATGACTATCGGCACATCATTTTTGGAACAAATGGACAGTTGGAGGAACAGTACGAGGCCAAGGCTTGGAACCTGGATGCAACGTTTGCAGTAGTGCCCAAGCCGTTCACCCAGCTGTTGTCAATTCACAGCGTGTCGAAGAAAGGCGGAGAATGGAAGATGCTCCCCCGGGTGTACGTCCTGATGAGTCAGCGGCGTAAGACTGACTACCAAGTCGTTCTCCGGTAAGCTATTATAATCGTATTCTTAAAAGACATTGTCAAAATTTTTTATTTTTTTCTTAATATTCATGTATGTAAGGGTAGGCCTACTCTACACAGAACTGTAAGTTTGCAAAAAAAAGAAATACAATTTTTACGAAGTTCGCATATGTGACGACTAGCACTTAAAAGATATTCAGAGTCCGCTCAAGGAAGTTGTCAAGTCTCCAATTTTTTGTGAAGTTATCTGAAAACTCATAATTCTTGAATTCTAATGTATAAGAAACGTTTGTATGTCTTCAATGGACAACCACCAATGTGATAGTTTATGATTAATTGTGCTCTATTTTGCTTAGAATTGAGCTGTATAGTGCCCTAAATTATCACAAAAATTCAGCTTATTTTGAACTACCTCCGCAAAATCCAATTGAATGAATTTATATATAACTATCAATTAATGTATTACTGCTATTACACATCCATAAAAACAACATCGCTATTGCTTTCCAGTGCAGTCCTGGATAGCTTGAAGAGATTCGGTAGCGTTCTGAATACCAAGTCCATTATGATGGACTTTGAGAAAGCCATATGGCAAGCTTGTAAGGCAGTATTACCGCAATCGGTAAAGAGACACGGTTGTTTCTTCCATTGGACACAAGCCGTATGGAGGAAAGTCCAGGAATATGGACTAACGATTGATTACCGTTGTGATCATTCGGTTAGGTATTCCATTAGGAACATTTTAGGCTTACCTTTTGCGCCAGCAGGCCACATTCCACAGGTATTCAGACAGCTATTAACCTTTTCCACTCGAATGGTCTAGTTTACTGAACCATTCATATTTTTACTCTAGCACTCGTATGGTTCAATAAATTAGAACAAAATTTACACGCCTTTGTATATTCACTGACGTTAAACAACTACTAATCACGGCTTGTCTATTGTCCGTGGACCTTCCCTAAATGACAGAGCGCCGAATATCGTGTTTCATATCGCTTCATGATTGTAAGGAGTGATGGCAAGGCGTGCCAAATTGAGTGCAGAAGAGATAGTGGCGCGAATTCTATCGGACGAAGACTGGGACGAAGAACTGGAATCTACCGCAGATGAGGACAATGATTTGGATGACATTGAGAGTTTGAGTATGGATGATTTAGAATCCGATGAATCCAGCAACGAGGCAGAGAACAATGAGAATTCTGAATGGCAAAGTTGGCGTAATGGCATGACTATTCCTACGCTTCCATTTACAGTTCAAAATGTTGGTGTACAAATCAGCGACCCAAATGTGCTAGAAAGAGAGATAGACTATTTTCAACTGTTCTTTAGTGATGAGCTACTAATGATGATTGTGACAGAAACGAATCGCTACGCAACAGAAAAATTGAGTGCTAAGCAACTGGGTCGGAGAAGTATTTGGAACACATGGAACAATGTATCCTTGGCAGAAATGAAGGCCTACCTTGGTGTTGTGATGAACATGGCGATCAACGAGAAAGGAAGTGTTCAAGATTACTTTTCTAGAGATTGGATCAAGGATCAGCCATTCTTTACAGACGTCTTCTCACGGGATAGATTTATGCAAATTAATTGGATGTTACATGTCAATCCACCTACACCTACCGGGCAACATCTGCAAACCAGAGGTCAGAAAGTGAGAAATGTCGTTGAATACATGAAGGAAAGAAATCTCGAACATTTCATACCTGACAGAGAAATTGCCGTCGATGAGTGTACAATCGGTTTCAAAGGCACAGTCGCATGGAAAATGTTCAATCCTCAAAAGCCCACAAAGTGGGGACTGCGAGTTTATGCTTTGTGTGATTCGGCCACCGGTTATGTGTGCACCTTTGAACCATACTATGGCCAGCAAACGACACAGAATTTGCCTTATCCTAACCAACAGTTTGCTGTACGGGTTGTTTTACATCTGATTGACCAATTGCTGCAAAAATCAAATGGAACTGGTTATCGTCTCTTCACTGATCGATATTATACTAGTCCTCGTCTGGCAACAGCATTGCTTGAGAAAAACGTTCACCTGACGGGTACTGTTATGAGAAACCGACAAGGACTACCATGCGCTTTGAAGTCAAGAAGAAGAATGCAACCACTTGATTCTACTGCGTGGATCAAAGAAGACACTTCTGTTTGTCTGGTATGGCAAGATAAACGTCAAGTTTTGATGTACAGTACTTGCTTTGGAGCTGAAAATGAAACCATCCAACGTCGTTGTAGAGGCGGCAACGAAACAATTACCAAACCTAGCATGATTGTTTCTTACACAAAATTCATGGGAGCGGTCGACAGGGCGGACCACTATATGTCTAGCTATGCCTTCACACGCAAATCCCTCAAGTGGTGGCGAAAGATGTTCTTCTGGATTCTCGAAATGGCAATTGTCAACAGCTTCATTATTTACCGTCGGTGCACACCAAATTTTACAAGCCATTTGAAATACCGGGAGCGTCTGATCGTCCAGCTTGTGAACGATGTCCGAAATTCAAAACGAGATCAACGAGGAAGGCCATCAACATCGGATCGTGCAGAACGTCTAAATGGCCGTCTGCACCTCATCGATCAACTACCAGACGGCAAAATGAAAGATTGTGCTGTTTGCAGTAACAGAAAAGTGTCAGGAGGTCGACATAAGACAACCTACATTTGCACTACATGTGTGAGGAATCCTGGACTACATCCATCGGGATGCTTTTCTCGATATCACACTACGGACGAGTATAAGGCATATTAAAACCGTTTGTTTTCCAATGACATTTGCTGGAAATGATATTTTTTCTGACTCAAATTTTAAAAATACAACGAAAAATTAGTAGACTAATAATAATGATAATAATATATGATATATAATAAATTATAATAATATATAGTAAAATATTAATTATAATACTCTAGATATTAAGTTTAATACATCTAAATACATATTTACACATGTTGTGATGACTGGCGATGTGCATTGCGACATACAAACATGATAATTACTGGATAATTAAATATTAAAAAATTTCGTCAAAATTGAAAATATAATTACGAGTGGAACGACCTAACATATGCAAAACAATTCGAGTGGAAAAGGTTAAGACGCTCTCCAAGCTCAAGTAAGTTGCGTAAGTTGTTCAGTTACGTTCATGAGAATTTGATAAAAAAAGGGTTCCTTTTTTTGGAACAAGCGACTGGTGTGTCTACAAGCTCACAATGAGAACGAACAATGATGTGGAAGGGTGGCACAGCAAACTCAATCGTAAGACAGCTAAGACCAAAGCCTCCTTTTATTTCCTTGTTTACATTCTTCGCAAGGAAAATAGACAAAATTCAATTCAACAAGGGTTTCTCAATGCGGGAAGACCTTCCGCAAAATCAAATAGGAAAGGGAGGTATGCCGGAATTAGTGGCAAGATCAGTGACTTTTGGACTAGATACGCTGCAAAGCAATTTGGTCCCAGAGAACTAGTTGAGAAATGCGCCGCTCTTTATCGTTAGCAATCAAATTTCTTAATGTCATAAGTTTCTTCCTTCTACTTCTAAATCTTTACATAGTTTGTGTCATCCATATCGCTGAAGTCAATTTCCAATTCTTATGTGTTATTGATTATGTATATCATACATGATAAATCGTTAATATAATCGTCAACAGGTTCATTTCGTCAACAGGTTCATTTTGTCGTCAAATTTATTTCATCGATATTACTGTGTTTTACATAGCAGTCAATATTAATAGCAGTCCAGTTTATTTGATATATTAGATTTAAATTGCGCCATCAGTTTATTAGCTTTTTTTATTAAACCTTGAATGTTGGTATTAATTACTCATTCAATTAAAGGAAAAAGTACCTTTATGTAAGACAACTTTGAATACTTTATTCTCTAGTTTCTTGAAAATGAAATTTCATGCGGAACACGTATATATCAATAATATTCCTTAAATTTCGAAGTGTTACGCATCCAAGCAAATAGAAGAAATGAAATTTTTCAGCAAAAAAAGGTTGTCGACTAAATGAACGTGCTGACGGAAACGACTATATCCAATGGGAACGGACAGTGCTGACACAGTCAGACTTTCCTACATCGTTGCGGTTATTATCAAATACTTCCAAAAGCGTTCGTAAGAATGAAAATGGCTTTATAATCACAGTTGTGATTCTTAAATTAAACTGACAAAATGTTAATTAAACATGGCAGATAAACAACATTTTGAGGTTATGTAGTATGATTTTTAACGAAGACATCTGAAAAAACGTCTGTTTCTCATGATTGTAAGAATTTCATACATTTTGAGATACGTTTTATCAATATTAAATCTTCTAATTGTACCCATGATTTTATACGTTGTTGGATTACTAAATTTGTTATCTTAAGAATGAATATTGAAATATATAATCAAGTCATGTTTAAATTACATGTGCTTATGACATCTCTTGTATATATAGTAATTCATCTATTTACAACATAAGCCTTAATTCAATTTTCTTGTCTATCATCAAATGAAATGTCTTCGTAGTATAAATTTTTAAGGACATATTTTAATCAATGAATAAATATTATGTTCAGAATTGTGTGATGCTAAAATTAGATTACACCATCGAGTTACCGCACTAACCACATCCTGTCTTAATACATATCCTTGTTAAAATTGTTATGAAATGTTTATCAATCACTTGTTGATATCTAAACAGTCCGTTTCCAAAATCGTTGCACAACCCGCGAAGCTCTTCTCTTTTTTCATCGAAATTAACCATTAGCTGCTTAAGCTTATATAATTGATTACTAATGTTTTTTAATTGGTCATCTGAAACACTTGCTTACTTCAGCAAACATAGTCGTCTGTCAAATTAAATGAAGTAATTAGAAGTTTGTTTCTTCATGTTCACATTACATGCCCATGTCGCAGTAACTGTTTCGTCTCTTATGTCATTCATCGAGAGAGATGCTAAAAGCCTTGTCGATTCACTTACCTTATCATCTGTATTATTTTTTATAAATATTAAAATAGTATGTGGCACATAAGATTTCTTATGGTGCATCGGTTAATGAAAATAAACCATCACGAAAATTACATTTGAATAAAAGGCAACTTTTTTGTGCAAATCCGTTTTGAAGCGGTCTGTAATGATGAATTGAGCATATTTCTAAAATTATAAGATGTTTTATATTTCTCAGTGCTATAATCTCTATGATTATTGTTTCCATAATATAGTTGATGCTTTCCAAGGAGTGCATAAACTTCAAGGAGTGTAATAATCAGTCTGTATCAATCTCGCCCTTCGGGCTCGTGCATAGACATGTTGATCTTGGAAAATGAAATAAAGCTGAATATTTCGCACTTGTTGAGTAAATAACTATTGCATTTCCATGTCAAAGTAATAATCATTCAAATATAAGTATTGTACCTAAATCTACAATATTTTACGGATTTGTTAACTCGCACATGTGACTGATGCTCACTCATGACATCATAAACGCTTCCTTTCCTTAAGATCAAAACTTGACTAAAAAATTCCTTGAAATGATATTAATATAATCCTCATACATTTGTTTCAAACATAATGTTAGTAAAATCAGTATACGCCTGTTCGACTGTTGATGTATTGATAATTTGCAGTACCAGTAATTACAGTTGATTTATTTTCATTAAATTTATTATAATTTCACATTTGATTATCAAATCTAATTGTATTGAATTTACATCAATCTGACACCGACCAGTTTTATTTCAGGTGCTGTTCCAACTATTCCGCGAACTGGGCAACAATGAGTTGGGTGGCGCCCAATGAAACCCTCAATCATCATCTAACTATTAATTGATTTTGATGGTTGGATTTTGATTGGTAATACCGATTAAATTCGGGGGGACTCAGTGCCTTGCGTGATCAAGTGACACATAATTTTGTTTCCTACGACGTCTGTGATGATCAATCTGATGACCTTCAATTTCGTGCAGTTCAAAAAAATTGTTGTAAATTTATTGTTGACTTACGTTATAATAAAATTTTATTCTTCGAAAGAAATTCAGTGTTTTCATTAATTCTGATTCAATATTGGTAGATAACGATGTAAACATTTTACAAACATGTATGTAGGCTATTCTAATAAAATGAATATATTGTATTGTATTTCATTCTATTCTGAGGTTTGTTTTCATCATTCCTAGAGTAAATTGGGAATTTCTAAAGATAGAAATTAATTGAATTATAATACCTTTTCATGTTAACTAATTATTTATTCCGCATCAAATTGCAGTAATTCTTAAGATGAATAATGATATTAATTTATGAGGAAAAGATCAAGATAAGAACTGAAATGTATTTCTATCCACAAATCATTAATTCAAAAATCGTCTTTTTCTATCCAATTTCGTCTGTAATTTATCCACATAAACTATGTAGATGGTGACCAACTGAAATTTATTTATAATAGAATAAGCTTACTTAGTATGCGAAATATAGATGGAAACTTGTGAAAGATTACATTTTTAAGTCCAATATTGATTATTATCAAATAATTAATGTTCCACAACTATAATTCAATTTTTACCTCATAAAATATTTAATATTTCTTTAAATAAATTGGTTGTTAAATATGGACCCAAGTATGACTATCATCAATCTTCGACAATCATGGTCCACATTTAGATAGCAATTTATTCGTCAGCAAACCTAATATGCCAACAAAAATTCAAATAAATTGATGATATTCGAAATGACTGACTTATCAAAAATTGGAAGGTATGACATACACGTACATAAAAGTAGGTTGGTTTAAAAGGGGAATTCGAGATCATTGGTCGCCTAACATAAAAAAAGTAAAAAAATAATTTCGGGCAATGTTTTGTGGGGTAGCACGGCATCAAGTTATGCTTAGAATACGAAAATCATCGACTGAAATTATAGGAAACTACATATAAGTACGGAAATCTCTTGAATCAGGATGTGCATGACTACTGCTGAATGAGCGAGAGTTAAAGTTTGTAGACTGATGTCTGGATAGGCCTATAATTAGCTAAATTTATCATACTTACTATTCAATTGATTGACATATACCTGTAATGCGTAAATTCATCTTCTATGAAGCTTCAGTACACGTAATTAAAGGCAGGTCTTACTATGATCAATTAGTTATAATTGACACTATATATAAGGACATTCACTCTAGCCTACAGCTTCGCCATTGCGATTTACATTTTCTATAAAATGAACGTCCTGAACCCGTCAATCTCCTATCTGTCCATATGGATATTAAAAATTGCTTACAAATGCAATTATCTTTGAGTACGAGAAGTTTTCGTGGACATTCCACCAAGATATTTCCTTCTTCTATTCATTCATGTTGAATTCATGCAGGGCCTATCGCCACGTGAAATTTGATAGGCCTCACGTAGATATAAACATAATTCCATGCGTGGGCATATAACAAATGCATGTATACATTCAGTTTCCGAGCTGATCAATGACAGTTACAATTTTTAGGGACTAGTTGATATCTCTTCAGAGATTTTTCAGCGCGCAACCTACGATGAATAGGTTGTATTAACTGAACATTATAATATATGTTCAACATTTGGAATTGACCCATACTTCGACTCACAGCATAATTTTATTGATTACAACTGACACTATTCTTTTATAATATGCATGCGGGTATTATATACAAACTGACCTGACATATGCGACTTATGCCATATTAGTCTGACATGTAGGCCTATGCAAAAAAAACAGTTATCGCGTTGTAGACTGGGGGTCATGCTAAAAATATGAACAAACACCAAACCTTACGTAAATTCTTACTTCTTGTAATCATTAATTCATCTGAAATCCATACCATAACCGATTTGATTAGCGGAAACTTGTCCATCCAATGACAATCACGCTCACATTAAAATAAGGAGATTGTAGACGTACGTTGTGTATAAATTGAACCAAACATCTGTATTATGCAGATGGATCATCAGCAATTCTTGCTAACAAAATTCACAGATCATAAAAATCTTCCAGACACATGCCAGCAACCATCAGCCTATCAAGTAGGCCTATCCATGAAATTTAAAGTCAATACTATGAAATTTTGGCATTTCTAAAAAAATGACCCAACAACAAAACCTTATGCAAACATATACTTCAATTGCATCTATATTTACACATATTCAGTATCCGAAGCCTTCATTACGGGAAATTCGCCGGTTCTCAGTCCTAAAATCTTGCCCTCAGCGCTAATCGATGGTTTGTATGTAGCATGTTCAAGTAAATTTTTAGTTATTTTGAGTCTTGCTTGACTTACTAAAATTTCGTATTAACTCCAATGCACACAAAAAATCAAAAGATGTGTTAATAACTCTTGTAAAATAAGCTCCTGTGAAAATAACTTTCCACCTCAATATGATATCAAATAATGACTACGGCTACGACAATCTGTAAATTATTGAATAAGTATATAAATCTATTAACCATGTGATCAATTGTTCCACTAGGCTGGATTTTGACATTTCCATGCTTCATACAGTGGCTTAAAGACAAAATATTTAAATGGCAAAGCGCAAAAAAATTTCTATATGTCATCAATACATGAAAATAAATGCTTGTAAATTATATTCTAATGGATATGGTTTAAAAATCTTCAAACTTAAATCAAAAATATTTCAGATGTCCTATTCTGCTTCTGCTGCTTATTTGAATGAAAATGTTGGCTTCAACATAAAGACAACTATGATCAAATTTGTTGTTATTAAAATAATAACTTTAACTGCATCAATTTCAATTCAATTCTTTAACTGTAGTAAATATTTAAATTTATACATATGATCTTTAAGTTTATTTACTAAAATGTGCACCCAAAATTATCAGTATAACTTGCTCACAAATTCCTTGTTGCCATATAAAATTTTGATGTCTTCTTCATGAAGTTAATCTTCATTAGTCTCAGCATGATAAATTGCAATTCCGGTATCATCTGATGCACTGGTTATAAAATTGTTGTTTTCTTGACAATTCGCTGCACAACAAGTTTAGCATGACTAGTTATTTTCAATCTTGTTTGTGGTGGATAAATGTATCTTTTATCATATACTCCACGGTAGATCACTCAAAACCTAGTTTTATGTGGACTTCAGCTATTATACAATTGACAACAATGTTATAATTCACTAGCTGAATTCATATCTTTCTTCAATTCGATGAAGTTGAGTGAGTACGTTTATGTAATATTCTTAGCATAGAATTTGTTTTAATTGATCGAATCAATAATGTATCGAGGACGATTGTGTTGCGTATTTTCGTGCAATGCGGTTTCATCTGAGAATTCTAGATAGATTGTGATATATTTGGGGCAAAATTAAGGAATTGATGCTCAATCACTCCATGTTATAGCCACAATACTTAACTGTGACTGATTATTGTATTATACCTCATGATTGGGACTGTTTGAACTTCTGAAATGCCTCTACTAACTCTTTAATTCAATGCTGAAGTGATACCTTGATAGTTTCGTCAACAATTTGACATTGTTATTTGTACTAATGATTGTCGAAATTGTGTATGATCTGAGCGGTCTGGGGTTATTTTGTACGCTCTCTTCAATGGCAATGTCTATTTCTTTCTTAAATGAAATAGAATATGATTATTTTGATAAAATTGGTATTTTACGAATTATTGCAATTTTTAAAGGTTGAAAATTGTAGGAAAACATGCTCTGATTGGAATGAAATGAACAATTACTTTTGATGTTAAAGTTCGACCGATAAGTTGAGTGGTTCCGGAGCACTTGTGACTGGGTCCAGTTTCAGTCTTAAAAATTGAAAAAAAAATTTTAGAAAGTAAGTAGGTCGAAATCTTCTAAAAAAGGTACTAACTTGATAACTACAATGTATTTCATTTATTATGGCATGTTTATATGTAGAAAAAAGTTTATTCCTTTGAAGCACTTGGGCCCTTTGTAAAAGTACACAAAAATATGCAATTTTTGGCATAAAAATGAGTTTATTTTATAGACAAGGACATTGTAGTATCGAAAATGGGCATTTATGTGTACAGCAGAGTCTGTGCAACACATTTAAGTCAAAAAAGGAGAGTCTTTTTGTATTTTTTTTTTGGGCCCAGTTGTCCCTACCCCTTTGAAAGAACCAAACGATTTCAGAACTCCTTCATCAAATATTGTCAAGTCTTTTTTCCTTCTCCCACTCAACGACTTGCATATATTCCCACTCTCTTGAACTTTTGATTGTGATGTAATGCGTTCACCGATTCTTGTAATGTGAAGCAATAAAGTCTTATTATTATTATATAAGCCTATTACGGCTGACGCGCTAGAAATTTGTTATATTACGCCTTGTGGGGCCCACCGACTGGGACTTTTTCTATGATAATGCGCTTCAGGAAACTTAACCCGGCTGACAGCTCCCTTGACTCTCTGACGATTATGTCATAAGCCTAATATTAGTCCTGGAGCTAGCGTGAAGTTGTGCAGGGAAGGAGGTAGTACATAAAACTTTCACATAGCATAGTACACCTCTAATCTACTGCAAAACTTCGCGTCTGCCGGATCAGATCATTTGCTTTTCAGAAATAGAGAGGATAACACAATCCTATGTATTTCCAGTGGTAAAATTGTGACATTAAAGGTGTTGACTCCATTTTTTTCGAATTTTTGCTCATAAAAGTTACACAAATTGGTATTTTGTTGAACTGGTTATTATAGAAATCATCTACAGATCATGATCTTTCAAATGAGTTTTCATTCAGTGACAGAGAATGAAGTAAAGTGTACAGACACTTTTCGTTAAGGTATATCAACAATTTTCCTGAAGTTTCTATGTTAAAATTTGCAGTTACACCAACGAAAAGTGTCTGTTTGTACACTTTACTTCATCCTGTGGAAAATACTAGTGGAAAAATTTACTTCATATTGTGTGGGAAATGCAATCATTGTGCGTCTAAGATGGATACAGTTAGTAAATGTTGTCATACGAATAATTTATTATTCTTTATTTTGCGAATGTCGCTTCTTATTATTCTACAACATCTTTGATGAAAAGACAATTATAGCAATATTACTGTTTTGCATACGCATAAATTTGTTTACATACTTTCAATAGTTTAAGCGGTTATAGTTAATATTATAAGGTCCACCTTACATACTGGAGTAGGTTTAATGCAAATCATGTACTCCATTCGCATAGATGTGGTTGGTAACAGTCGAAATTGTAACTTAAAAACACGGATAAAATAGTTTACATATTTTTTGTTTAAATATCTGAATGCTTTTACAGATCTACCTGCATAAATGGTGTCCAACCAATTTCATTTTCCCTTTGCAGACGGTTTCTGGATAATATGCTTAAACCTGAAAGTTGCTTGTCCTACCAACTTGAAATTGAGTCTAATTTGTTTTATGAATTTTAATTGATATACATTGTGTTAGGCATTAATTATTAATTGATAAGTATTAAAATTCTAAATTACCGTGCATTTATTTTTTAACCGATACGTATTAGGGCCGACTACTAGAAATGAATTTCTGTCCATTTTGTGGATTTAAATCCTTCTCGCACAGTGTTATCGAAAAACATGTACGGTATCTGCATTCGAACATAAAAGTCACTAAATCAATCGGGTGTCAAGTGTTTTGTAGATGGTTGCAATGAAACCAAATTTACATTAAGATCTATATTGAAGCTTTTTCGTTGTCACCACAAGGAAAATGTCACAGATGTTAGCGTTGTACCAAACCTGCCTGAAGACAATAATCAAGAAAGAGATCAAACACAGGATTCACCTCAGTCAGTTAATGATGCAGTGCATCATGATGAGTCTGGGCAAATGACGCCGTTAAGAATGTACAACAACACGATAGAAATGCTGGGTTCCAAGATATTCCAATTTTACGTTTCACTCTATACTATTTACAATACGACAAAAAAGGATGCCAGGGCAATTTGCCTGTCATGTTCAAATTTGTTATCATATTTTGGTTCAAGTTTAAACAACTTATATTATTGTCATGATTCAATTATAGGAAATCAAATTTCAAGTTAATCTTATTACAATTTTCATGTTTTTTTTCTACGACAATTTCTTCTTTGCTCTCCGACTCTTACGTTTCTCAACACATGAAAGAAATCTTTTAATGCCAGATGTAGAATGTGTTACGCTTGATGAATGCAAGAAACATAATTTCAGTTACATACGAATTGGAGATATGTTACGGTTGGTGTTCTCAAATTCCTCGTTTATGAAATATTGTATATTTGACAGTGGAGAGTTGTCTCGACACCATACCTTTTTTTCATCGCCATACTTCATTACATACCTGAAAGGATTAGGTGATCCAGCTATTTATTTAGGACTTTATATGGATGATTTCGACATATGTAACCCTATTGGAAAATCGAAGAACAAGCAGAAGCTTGTTGGGATTTATTTCTCAATTCTTAATGTTCAACCTTAAAACATTAATTACTTTGAAGATGTTTTTGTGCCAAAACTAAATGCCAGACTTCCAGTAGTTGCTTGCTTCATTGCAGGTGACAATTTGAGCCAGCACGAAGTATGCGGAATCAGTTTGTCATTTTCTTCTGGTCATATCTGTCGTTCGTTACTGCACAGCATTGCATGCTAATTTGTGGATGGTCGCAAATAATGATCAAGAAGTAGATGTTCCAAGAATTCATAACGACCTTTTATTCCCGTAATAGCCAAATGGGTTTCATGAATTCACCAATTCTGAGTGACATACCTTAAATTACTCTCCCTCACTTTGCAGCTCCTGATGTGAAGCATGATATGTTATCTTCTGGTTTCAGTCAGAATGTTATTTGTATTCTATTTGATGAAATGATATTGAAGGAAATTTCTTTAGATACATTGAAAGAAATACTTTCAATCGGGCTTCCCTTTCTAAAAAAATGACGTAATTACCTTGAATCAGATCCGTAAAGGAAGCTTGCCAGTTAATGCCGCCGAAACTTTGAAGCTAATGATGGGAATCCCAATATTTTTATGTCCCTACATTAATGACCCACTTGAATCCAAACACTGGCTTCTCTTCATTAACCACGTTTCTTTTGCTAAACTTGCTCTGATGCCCAACATTGATGCATATCATTGTGAAGAGATGTACTCTTGTAATTACGAGCAACAGAAGCTTGTCAATGAATATTTTTTGCACAAATTACGGACCATTTGCAAATATCATTACATAACAAAACACTACCACGAATTTGCCCATTTTTAGGGAACTATCCGTTTTATGTAGTGTATGCGCTTTTAGTCACTGCACCAGGTCCTTAAACGTCACGTCAAATTAATAGGCAATTATATTAACGTATCACATAACCTCTGCACCTGGTATGCTCAGAAAGTTTTCATCATCTACAACACTGATATATGTCTCAGTATCTGTCCTAATGGTATTACAGAACTTGATGCGGACACTCACGTATGAAGAGGTTTCTTAAATCAGTAGTGCTCTGGGACTACCACGAGAAGAAGTTCTCTTCGACTATCTGAAGTCGGCAAATTGAGGGAAATTATTGGAAGACACCAATATCGTATTGGAAGCTACATCATAATCTCAGTTGATAGATCTGCTCATGAGTCTGAGTTCGCAATCATACGGAAGCTGATAATGTATGAGAATACTTGGAATGCTTTTATAGTTAATTCTTGTGTTATATATATTTAGAGTGTTGTTTATGCTACGAGGTGATCGATTTTGACAGTGCATTTGCAGTTGCCTTTGACCAAATTCCATTTTTTCATCCTCCAATCAGTGAAGTTTTGATCAAAGGACGTCGATTTCTACATACTGAATACAATGTCTAACTCTTCTTGGACTGTGCTTCTGAAGTAAGCATGCTGCTTAATAAATTCTTGCTGATTTTTGGCATGAAGATCTCACTTCAATGTAAAATTTTGATTTAATGGGCCTATGTGTATATAGGCCTATATATGCGTATATATGTCATGCGTGTGTGAATGCAGAAGAATATCTTAAGAATATTTGTTTTTCTTACTATTCATGTAAAACTAACACCTGTACGCGTTGGGATTTGATGACCCCCTTCTAACGATCAGCCTATGAAGATTATAGTAAATTTCACCGTTAAGCCACCATTTTCTCATCTAAAGACTGTAGAAAACAAGACGCACTTCACTGATCAAGCTGATATTTGGAATGAAAGTAGTTATAGCAATGGTAATTGAGTATAGAATATTTCAGATCCACACCTGTACGCGTTGGGATTTGATGACCCCCTTCTAACGATCAGCCTATGAAGACTATAGTAAATTTCACCGTTAAGCCACCATTTACTCATCTAAAGACTGTAGAAAACAAGACGCACTTCACTGATCAAGCTGATATTTGGATGTTTATAGCGATTTGGTATATTTTCGATACGAAAATTTCTTATCTGTTTCGTATGTAACGATACGAACAACTCCTTCTGTGATTGACTGATTTACGAATACATACCAAAAAATGAATTTTGGCATGCATCCTTCGTATATGTTTGGTATTGAGCGATTTACAGTGTACCGAGTAAGTAACGGGGGGGGGCAGAAAGAACGGAATTCTAAATACATTATAGATCGGGTGAGGTACTCCCTATATTTTAATGCATGTTTGCATCAATCTCAAGAATTATCAAAATCTTGAAAAAAAGACGGAAATCCGTAAAAAGACGGAAAATTAGGCTGACGATTGTATATATAGGCCTACTTTGATAATCGGATCATGTATCTTTGAAAATTATCTCTAGTTATTTTTGAAAATGAAAATAATGATTATATTTTAGGCTGTAATATAACGAAATTGATGTCATATCAATAAATCGCCTATGAATATGAAAAGTTTTGATTGTTACACTATCCGGTATCTGCTACCGGATATTCAACTATCCGGTACCGGATAGTCAAATTTCCACTATCCGGTGCAACCATAATCTCTACCACCTCATGCACCGCAGCTAGACATCTGATTCCTGAACTCTCATTGGATAATATTGCCAAGAGATTCTTAGCTTGAGCGCTGTATGGAAAATTATCAGTCATTGAAGCAAACATTTTTATATATGATGTTATCCTTATTCCGTTAGATGTATTTAGCTTTCTATGAACTCGTGAGATACCGTTGTCTTACTGAATTTTATTTCTATTGATATATCATCGTGTTTCCTCTGTGGTTTAAAACTAACACTTTCATTTACCGTTAAAGCTAGACATTAATTTATATATAAGGGTTCAGAAATCAGAAACCATGCATTTAAGTTCTATTACAATATTTCTTATTACTCTTCATATTAATACGTCTTCGGAAAGGATATTGAAGTTTTCTCTTAGCAGCTAAAATTTAAGAAAATATGAAAAGCTCTAAGCTGCAAAATTTATATTTATTGACCGATATTTCGGTTTCACAACCAGCATCAGGGTCAGATCGCATTACAAAATGTTATTAATTTTTGAAATTCTATCTGACCCTGATGCTGGTTGTGAAACCAAAATATCGGTCAATAAAAATAAATTTTGCAGCTTAGAACTTTTCATATTTTCTTAAAATGATACGTCTTCATACGTTAAAATATATCATTAGTCTGCGACTGAAATAGGCTAAGTATACAATGTGCAATATACATGTATGTGCATGTTTGTGAATGCTGTACCGCAGCAATCGATAATATTCCTGGATACCCCACTGATTCCCAGCCTCTGTCCCAGCCTTCAATAGAGCTATTAATAAGCTTCCACTCTGTTCCGTGGATAGCTAGAAGTTACCAAGTAGTATGGAGTATTTAATTCGTGATTCCTTCTGTTATCTGTTTTTATACCATCCTCTTAGTTATATAATATTCCTGATATTGAACATGTTATGTTGACTTACTTTTTTGATGTATTTTTGACTTATTTTTGCTTGTATTACTTCTTGTTTTTTCAATATTATCTAGATAAAATTATAATATACTCTCTTTTAATTTACTTACTTATACAGTTATGATGCCTCATCCCCTTTGTTTCTTTCTTTTTTCTCTTCTTACTTATATTCTTAATTCTTCTGCTGAAGGGCACCACTAGGTGCATAGGCCCGGCCTTTTCACTAAAGCTTTGATGAAAAAACATTTTTTTGCTGAAAACATTGACTGCATATTTTTATGTTATAGGCTATCAGAAACAATCACAAAACTTATGCATTCCCCTTTATGCCATGCAACAGCAGAACGTAAATTAGAATCAATAAATCGACCGTGGCCGTCGGTTTTCACTATACCGCAGCACATTGTGGCGTCTTTTCCTAGTTTGAAAGATCCAAAAGATTCTACTTTAAAGATTGTGAAATCTAAGCGGACTGCATTTATTAGAAGTTTGGGAAATTTATTATTGGAATTTTCAGACGACAAATTGTATGTGGAGCATGCCAATCATCGCTACCATCAAGTCGCTGAGGCTATTACAAGAATCGCTCCGCACTTTGAAGGATATTGACGGTTCAAGTAATTACTGGCGCATTAAACTGGTTAAATACTTCAGAAACTATCGTCAGAAATTGCGTCTTAGCTCCAAAGCCGATGCCTCAATGCCCGATAAGCTCATCACTTACACTCAGAAGTTCGGAAATTCGAGGAAGCGTACATCTGTGATTGATGACCTTGGTACCTCAAAACAAGGAAAGATACGTAATGATGAAAGTGAATGTGATGATACGACAATATTGCACGGATGGTCAGATGTGACAAAACGTGACAATTTGTGACAAAATGAAATTCTACTGAGTATTTGTCGACATTTGCCCGGGTCTACTTAATCTGATGACATTATGAATTAATTTCTTGAAACTTTGACATATTTCAGATAAGATGGACCTTTACAGATAAATGAGATGACCTTATTTTGTTGAATGTTCTTTGAGAATGTATCTATGATTTTTATGAATATGTAGATAAATGAAAATAGGCCTTGGGTATAGGCGTTCCATATTCCTAATATCAAGCTAAGAAGAAAAAGAATCCTTAGTTTGCTCGTAATGATGACTGGTCTAGTGATAATGATATGCTGATAGTGATCATCATCGTACGGATGATAATGATGACCGTAACATTTTCTTCTTCTTGTTTCTCCAATGTCGAGAGTAATTGATTTAAAATTTTGATAGTATTGAAATTTTATTGTTTGCTTGTTTTCCAAAGGTGAATACGTTTCTAGAACGCTTTAAGATACACACTCGTACACAATCAATCTGTTATGAATCTACACATATGTTTAGAAAGAGCTAGGAAGTACTGTTATCGATCTGTTGACTATTGAACCGAATCACTGTAATTGATTTCTGCCATTATCCTTGACACTTAATTCATCAAAGGAATCTTTCTTTGTACATAAATTAGTAGTTTCAATCTTTCGGCATCTAAACATCGAAGTCGGTAGGTTGGGTTTCTGAGTGTTGAGGAATTTTAAGTTGGAGAATGTTTTTTGTGATTCGCTAGAATTTAGGAGGATATGTATTAAAACCCATACGAGTTACTATTATCCTCGCTCTTTCCAAATAATGCATGTATTTTGAGTAGCGGAGACATTTGCAAGATATGGATAATTAATTCATTCTTGATTACATTTTTTGATCATTTTTTTCTATATGTAATACTGTCTTCTCCTTGTATATTATGTCAGTGATGCAATTTGTCTATAAAGTTGTTATTTTTTTGCTTTTACATTGTGGCCAAAGAAGTACAATCAAATTAGAAAAGACGACATACGCTTGTGGATGCTCTCTTGGATTTTTTTGTTATTCCAATTTTTGTAAATATAGATACGTTGTGAATTACTCTACTGTTGATATCAGCCTTTTGATCATGTACACTAGTTGGGATGGGATTGTGTACTACCTTTGACGTACACAATACGCAGGTACTAATCTTAATGATATGAAATTCAGTACAGAGGTTAAGTGAAAAGAGCTTTTCCGTCGCTGTAGCATTTAGACCGTAGAATGAGTCGATCGATGTCTATATTTTAAGCTCCAGGTACCAAATACCAGAGATAAAGAAATAAAGGAATAGGCTTGCGCTGTGGAACTGCATTGCGCGCCTAGGATGTATTTTCACATGTCAAAATTGAATTTTGGTATGTGACAAAATGTGACAATTTGTCATTTCCGAAATGTGACAAAATGTGACACAAGCCCTGAAGTTGCGGACCATCCCTGATATTGGATTCTTTTTCAGATCAGATATCTTGTTCCTCGATAACAAGGAGATCTGAAATTCATATTGAATCAATATCGAACGAGGATAAGTACTCAAGATTTTGTGAACGGAAACAGAAAGCGTGGAAACATTCACGGAAGTTGCAAGAAGAGGTTGATGATTTTCCTTCCATGAAAGACATGTGTGCTTTTCAAAGAGGCTGAGATGATGTTAAAATTGTATGCAGAAAATGAATCTGAATACAATAATCGATTTCCGTCTGAAGTCAGTTTGATCAGTGACAAGATGAGGGACATTCTGATTGATTTGCGTGACTTGTTTCGTACATCTTTGACTCGATATAGCAGTGCAAAACCGTTTATCTCGAAGTCTGATTCCGGCGATTCAATGATTGATGGATTTAAATTACTTTGTGTTCGATTCAAAGGATTCAAATATCTAACCGAGAAGTCTCAGTCAATTATTTTCGATGAGGAATTTTTCGGTTTTCGATTATATAATGTACATTTCGAAGGAAATTCACAGCAACAATGTATTGCTGCTGCTGTACTATCTCACGTTGCTTTCAATATAACGCACCCACCTAAACTAGAGGCCCCATTCGAGGTACTAGAATTTTTGCTAGGTATTCGTCGTCGAACTACTGTGACAGTAGTTCGCACTTTCATCAGTGAACTGCCAACTATCTTCTCGAAATATTTGCGTCGTTAAATGTTGATCATTTAAAGTGTAAATCGATGCAATGTGATTGAATAAGTGAAGAGACTTATCATATTATTGCTACGTATGTATAACAAACTACGAAATAAAGTATTCGTCTTTACTCACGAACCACAATATTAGATTATTATCTATATGATCAATGAAATTCTTTAAACTTTGATCTTACGATTTCTGCCATTTTATCTACATTAAGACATAGATAGTATATGACTACCCTAAATCTGCCATTTCAAAAAATTGGTTGCGTATCACAAACTAATATTTCCAGACATGATCTATTCTACAGCGTTTCGCAGGATATTTGACGAATACATTTACTTCATCTGATCGACATGAGTCATGATCACTTTCTAAGAGTAATTTAATGAATTGTTACTGCTTTAGTTTGAGTTTGTTTGCGTGAATTCTATACTTTTTGATACATGAGATTTGATACGTTACGATGACATTTATGAACACTTCTATCATTGTACTTTGCTAACTTGAAATCACAAATCGAGGTATTGTAATTTTTTTGTTATTCATTTTTGGTACCAAAGTATTTCTCGATTGTTTCTACTCTCTTCAGCGACCAATTAATATTTTTCGTTAAATGTTGTTGATAAACAGTAGTATTTGCAAAGCATTAATCGATGTGTTATGATTGAATGAATGTTAAGTGATTAGGTACAAAAAAGTTTTTGACCTCATCTTACGAACCACACTCAGTCTCTTAAATTACTTGTCGGGCGGCTAAGCGAAATTTTTTGAACTTCAAGTTATTGAAATATTTGCCACTCTGCCTCCACTACGATAACATGATTTCTACGGATGTGAAATTGAAATATCAAGAAGTCAATGATAAAGAATAAATGTTGTCAAACATAATTTACGAACTGGTGGTTCGCAAGATATTAGATGGATTTATTCATGCTTTTCATCTGTTCTAAGGTTCAGTGATGAACCTAAGCCATTATATATATTGAATCTATTATGAAGACTTGCCAAATTGTAATTAGTTACCAAAATTTGTTAGTATGTACTCTTTTATGGATGTTTAATACATTTCGTTGTTTTATACTTGTTTCAGATTTTTATTTTAAAATCGAAAAGACGCACTGTTCTGTATAATGTTACTTTGAAACTTTTATGTAGCTAATCATAATGCTAATATATTACATCACTTTTAGGTGGCAATGAGATGTTAAGATTTTTAGAACTTTTAAGGTCTAGACGTCTTCGATTTAGACCCTTTAGAACCCCAAGATAGACTCGGACGTTCGCTATCAGACCCTCTTCTTAGACCCTTGATTTTTTGACGTATAGTCCTTTTATAACCTTCCTTACACCGTTTTGCATGGGTCTTAACGTTCAAAAATTTAGACCCTTAATTAGTCCTCCTGATTCACGTCGTCTAGAAAACCTTTTAATGGCTCCATGTAGACCTTTTCCGTGAGGGTCTTAACTCCTTCATTCTAGACCTTTTCCTATCCTAATTAGACCCTGGGGGTCTGTATTCGAACCTGATTTAGACCCCAAAATTTTTTGACGTGGGGAACCTTTTTAGACCTATGTTATACCTTTTCAATTTACAGTGTAGAAAAATTCTATTGCAGAAGAAGTTAGCGAACTATGACAGTGACCAATACGCTTTTCTTCGTTGAGTTCAGTGAAGTCATTTGTACAATTACATTAACATGCTTTGGATGGAATTTATGAATTTTTCTTTTTATAATTCAGAATTTCAGTAATAAAATTATCTGATGGTCTTAACATACGTAATAGGCCTACTTTCGTAAAATCAAAGGTAGCTTGTGAGAAAACATATCTAATGCCTATCTTATACTAAGTTGTAAATAATTTTCTATATGCAGGCCTACAGTTATGGCCAATGATTTCCGACCACTAGTGATACGGCCATTGATTTCCGACCACTATTATTTTCATTCTGACAACCTTATTTTATTTCTACAAACATACGTTATATTAGTTATAATTGGTTGATTTACCTATCAGGCACCATCCAACCACCATTGAGTATGTATAAATCGGTGGAATTCTCAGAATTACACGAATTCCAAGAATTGTTTGCCAAAGTTAATTTGTGCGTCTCATTGTAATTATGCCTACAAGTCCTGCTGCTCGCGCTAATATCAAACTTTTATTTGATGATGGATGGAGTGAACGTCAGATCGCAGTAAGATTAAATTTGTCAAAGACAACAGTCCATGATATTATCCAAGTTATCAAGCAGACTGGATCCACAGTTCCCAGAAAACAACCAGGCAAAACAAGAATCACCAGCCGTCAAACTGATAACATGATTGGCCGTGCTGCTGTGAGGAATCCATCTATATCCAGTTCTGAAATCAGAGCGCAATTACCTGAAAATGTGGTAGTCAGCACTCGAACCATCAGACGGCGCCTCCTTATCGATGCAGGTCTTCGCTCTTACCGTCCAGCTGTAAAACCTCGACTATCTCGAAAGAATATCAAAGATCGCCTTATCTTCTGCAGAACTCACAAAGACTGGACAGTTGACCAATGGCGGAGTGTACTCTTCAGCGACGAAACACAAATAAAGCAGTTTCAACGACACTGGGCCTTGGTTCGACGTCCTTCAAATCAGCGTTTCAATCCAAGGTTTACTGTACCAGCGGTGAAAAAATGCCCGTCAATCATGATATGGGGTTCGATATCTGGATTTGGTCGCGGAGATATTTACTTTGTACAGCAAGGGAAGACGGTCAATTCGGCTGAATATTTGAAAATCATTGCAGAAAAGGTGCCACTGTGGATGGAACTTCATAGTTGCGATGTGTTCCAACATGACGGTGCACCATGCCACCAGTCCCGTGCCGTAAAATCTTGGCTTCATTGTAATAATATTGAAGTACTCAGCCCGTGGCCAGGATCGTCACCAGACTTAAACCCGATAGAAAATTGTTGGGAAAAGCTGAAGTTAGAAGTGTCGAAATCCAATCCATCCTCACTGATAGAACTCAAAGGTGCTATTCTTCATGCCTGGACCCATGAAATAACTCCTGAGTATTGCCAATCTCTTGTAGATTCAATGCCACGTCGAATCAACGCTGTTCTGGCGGCTCATGGTACTGCTACTAAATATTAATTGTTTTATGAAACATTGAGATTTTGCAATTTAATTGACCAAAGACATTTAAATGTAAGTTCAATTGTTCCCATGTGTTAATTACACATGTTTTTGTTTATAACTTAAATACTACTTGTTAACTAATACTCTGAACTCGTTTTATCTTAGAAATATATGGGTGGTCGGAAATCATTGGCCATAACTGTATATTGATTCTGTCCAGGACAGGTTTTTAATCTATACTGCAAGATCATACTTATACCAATGAAGATATCTAGTGGAAGATATATGCCACGGGGATCTTTTATGTGTAGTCATATTAAAACTAATTTACATCTAAGACATTACGGAACGCTTTTTAAAGATGTTTGAAAAATGTATAGAAACCTATACAGAACAGAACTAGCAAAATTGCTTGGCGATGAGTGGATACCGCTTGTCTGGATTCTTGACGCTGAAAGGATTAAGTCTGTATAGTATAGGCTGCATTGAAATATTTATAACAAAATATGTTTGTGATACTTAGAGTTACTGATTGCCGACTCTAACTTTAGGATAAAAGTTAAGAAAAATTGTTTCCTGCAACTGAACTTAGGTAAGACATTCTTAAATTACTTTCATCCTAAGTTAGTTATCGTTAGTATAGGATAAATATTTTCGTACTAAGTTAGAATCATTTTATTTTATTCTTAACGCTATCACCAACTTTAGGACAAACAAGAAATTCATTTTATAATAACTCTCAACTGAATGATGCCTTAGGACGAACTTCAAAACTTCATCGCGATGAATATGAGTCATACAATTAGGATGGTTTTCGTGCAACTGTTTGACTCCGTCGTACATCACGGAACTCTTATCCTACGTTGCTCCTCCTCGGCAGCTTCGCTCAACAGTTGAGCCGAGGCTTCGCATTCCGTGCTCTCGTTTGGTTCTTAGCAGTAATTCGTTCCACTGCAAGGGTCCTGAAATTTTCAACGCCTTACCGATGAAGATTCGGTCAGCCGATTCCCTGAGCACTTTCAAGCGTCTATGTTTCGATCATTACTTTACTTCTTTCGTTAATTTGAACTAACTTGCATACTATACTGTCTGTCAAAAGTCTTTGCACCCCTAAGATATTTGAAGTTTCAAGCTAATTAAGTGGTAGTTTATTCTTAGCGAATGTCTCCAGTTTAATGTCTTATAATGCTTCACTTAGATGAAAACAATTTGGGTCATGACACGGAGTTAATTAGCTGTGAACACCATTCAGTGACAAGCGGTCGTAAGAATAAAAGTGCGAGAAGCATCAACAAACGTAGTCAGCAATCATGGCGACGCGTGAATTGAGCGAAGAAAAGCGGTGGCGTATTGTCACACTCAGTATTGATGCTAAGTGGTCTTACAATCGAATCGCCAGTCATTTGAATGTTCCAAAATCAACCGTTAGGTATCAAATTAAACGGTATAGAGAGACACATTCAGTGAAAGACAGAAACAGATCCGGCAGACCTTCAGTTCTTGCTGAAGACTCCTGTTCTTTCATTACTTCCACAGCTGAAGCAAATCCGTTTGTAAGCATTCCAGAATTACAGAGACTTCTTCGTGAGAGGAATGTTCGAGTGTCCGTCATCAATAAGTAGACGCCTACATGATGCTTGTCTTCACAGCTTTCGTCCTTTCAGATTTCTTCCACTTAGCGATAGTCATAAGCTTGCACGTTTGCAATGGGCACGACAGCATCGCTCATGGTCGGCACTTCAAGAATGGCGTCAAGTAATTTTCACTGATGAAAGTGTTTTCTGTCTCCGTCGTACTGATGGTCGCTTGAGGGTTTGGAGAAAGAGAAATACTCGGTACGCAAACTTCGCTGCAGTACAGACCCAAGAGTGGCGAGGTTTTGGTGGTGGTTCAGTAATGGTCTGGGCAGCTATCGCCTGGAACGGCAAATCTGATCTTGTGATGCCAAACGGTTCTGTGAACGGTGAAAAGTACCGTGAGATTTTGACCACCGTTGGTATTCCTTTTGGACTCAGGACGATAATGCTCGACCCCATCGCTGCCGTCTTCTTGAGACACTCCACCTCGAGAATCATGACTACACTCACATGGAGTGGCCGAGTCGCAGTCCCGACCTCAATCCTATTGAACATGTGTGGGACGAGCTTGGTAGGCGAATCTCAAAGCGACAAATTCGAAATATTGCTGATCTGAAATCTGCTCTGAAAGATGAATGGTGCAGTATTCCTCAGAACTCCATTCGTCGTATCATTCGTTCGATGCGTTCACGCTCCGACAGTGTGATCGCAGCTCAAGGCGGTGCCACTAGGTACTGATGACATTATACAGAGTTTGTTGTATAAAATGTATATAATTGTAAATATGTTCAGTATCAGTATGCTTGTATGTTACGTTTCATTTCTATTAAAATGGAAATTGGTAGCATTTCGCAGTTTTTTATTCTCTTATTACATTTTTTGGGAAGAAATTATAGGCGATCCACACATATTGCAGTAACTAAAGTTGGACAAATCTGTCCACATTCACGACTTCTACCTCTGAAAGCTATTATATACACGTAATAAAGTATGAAAACATTGAAAACGCTATTTTTCTGAGGGGTGCAAAGACTTTTGACGGGCAGTATAGTAGGAATTATCTTTGTATGTAGTACCGTGCTTCTCCGTGTTGTTACCTTTACATGTATTTTGCTGTTGGCTCGACCACAGTGTAAAAAGGTTCGCCTAATGTGTTTTCGAGGATAAATAAAGTCTCTCTCTCTCTCTCCTAATTTTTGAGTTAGGACGATTTTTCCATGCTAAGCGTTTCTTGCAACCGGGCAAATGGTAAATTTGTTCCATCAAGAAACCCACGCCGTGGTCAATGATATTGAACTGCTTCCTGACGGCCACCTTCAAGTCACCCAGCGACCTACCTACCGACGCTTGGAATCCCGCGTCCAAGAATTGTGACGTGAAACAATAATCGACTTCCACCCGCAATATTGCTTTAAACTTCCTTGCGAGGACAATGACAAGTTACCTCCTCCAAAGGTTCGGAACAGTTGGAGGAGTGTTTACTGAGGGGATTGGAGGCAGGTGTCTCCAGGTGTCTCCAGGTGTAAGGCTTCAGGGCTGCTTCTTCCATTGGAGTCAGTGCAATACCCTTGACAATGACATTGAACTGCTTCCTGACGACCGCTTTCAAGTGACCCAGAGACCTACCTATCGGCGCTTGGAGTCCCGCATCCCGGATTACAGTGAGAGAAGTGCTGCCTCATGCATCAACTGTCTATTCGCATTAGAATGTAGTCAGTTTCATAGCGTGGAACAAAATTCAAATTCCGCCCGCCATATGACATGAGTTATTGCAGGTGACATACGCAATAAAATCCATGTAGAACCCCTACCTAGTATGACATTAGTTTACAAAGTTTGAAGGAAGTAAGACTTATGCTTTTGAATTCACCACATCTCTTACAGAAAGATTTTATATGGAAGTCAATAATGTCTTGACATCAATACATCGTATTAGTCACAGATATACCTGTACATGTACCTAAGCTGATAGGCTACGGTGTCCTCGTCTTCGGAGGTTAAGGTCACAATGGAATCAATACTATTGCTTTCCCAGCTAGCCTAATGTCCTAAGTAGGACATTCTTTAGAGAATGACGCTAGGAGCCCGAAGGACGTTTCCTGATGACTTATTTTACTTGATTGATGATGTTCAATGAAATTGACACGCTTCACATTGGACGTTGTGCTCAATAGCAGCACCCTAGTCTGAAGAAAAGCTGCAGGTTATTCAAAGAGCACACATAGTAGCTGTTGTTCTAAGTACTGTAGTAGAAATAAGCAGTGAAGAAACAATTGGCCGATTTTTTAGGCCTCTACGTAGGCTACTAGTCTCCAGAAATAATCAATTCGAAAACCGGCTCATGTGTGTATATTCACATGTTTCTTTTTAATGAGATATGTGCTTATGTACAAAATCATGTAGGAAATGAACTCTTTACATAGGTCCTACATGGTGTCCTTTACTGTATTACATCGATTTGTTCGTGATTTTATGATTTTTGCGCCTGATGAGCGATCGTAATTTGTCCCGGTTTGGGCTCCGCTAATATTGGCAGGTCTGCATATGCAACATAACTTTTTGAAATTACGAAAAAGCCACTCCTACATCTAATCGCAAATGAAATTCACTCATGAAACGAAATGAGAAGGTATTTGGTTGCGATGATGATAGGTCATTAAAAGTCATTAACATTTTCTTTCCTGAATCAGAAGTTCTATATGTGTAGCTCCAGAGGTCGCTTGATTCGGAAAATGAAGGTTCGATTCGAAAATGAAGTTGCGAACATTCAGATAATCGGGCTACTTCAGACATATCAAACAAAACAATTGAAAGACTTTTGATTGACTATGGTTATTCAGTCGAAAGAAGGAATTAAGTTGTAAAAGAGCTATTTCACACTGATATATAATTGTTTTTCATGATTTAAAAATACAATTCGATGGAATTCTTGATGTAAAAATAACAATCGGTGAACTGAGAACTAATCTAAGAAAAACAAAAAACTCCAAGTCAAGTGGTCCTGATAAATTTGTATCAGAAATATTTAAAATTAGCGATGAAACATTACCTATTTTACAAAATTTGTTGAATCAACTTTTATGTGAGAGTGATGACGTAGTTCCGTTTTCTGAAAGTTGGATCGTCCCCGCATATAATGCAATAAGAATGAGGTAACCAGCTATCGAAATAGTGCGCGAATACAAATATCTCGGATTTTGGATCGCAAATAATACAAAAAAACATCTTCTTTCCTTAGCTAAAAATGGCAGGAAATCATCATATCTAACAGCTAAAAAACTAAAAGAACTGGGGTGCACGAACGGAGCAATTGTGAGAAATACCTTTGAAATGTTAACATTATCAAAAATTCAATATGGCGGAGAATTTTGCTTTTACAATAAATTATCTGATTTAAATAAAATACAGTTTCAATTCTACAAATGTTTCTATCATCTAATGACTACAACTGCTAATTACTGTCTGATAGGCGAGTTTGGATTATTCCCTCTCGAATATTATTTTAATAAAGCTGCTATCAACTTATGGATTAGAATAATTTTCAATGATGATAACAGCATCATGAAGATTTGTTATGATTATATTTTGCAGAACTTAGATAAAAGCAGATACGCTTACACGTGGTGCTGCAGAATGCAAAAACTTCTAAAGCAGATTGATTTATCATTTTTTGTGGCTAGATCAAAACTATCTAGAAATAGAAAGAAGAAAGTGCACGATTATCGTCAAAACAAGACTTATGGAGCATCTTAGAGCCATTTGGATAAATGATACCAAGAAAAGTAGTACAGGTATTGACTACCCGAGAAGAAAAACTTATCAACTTTACCAAATATTTGGTCTTTACTTGGAAAATTTATAAGATTTGAATAGTTTAACAAACGTTTTGGAAATTTAACAAATTTAGGAAATGTGTAACAATTGCCTAACAAATATTTGCTACATTTTGTATGTAAGTCGATATTAACGAATTTTGCGAAATTTAGAAAACGTTTATCAAATGCCTGGGTAATATTTGCTTGGTTATCCAAACAAATGATTTTTTTGCATTTACTAAATTTGATGAAAGAATATCTTGCAATGGGCATGATCGGCTTATGAGTAACTGTCGCAAAAGGCGGTTTTAATTGCATGGTGATTTCAATGTGCGGTAACTTCACCGTACATTTTTTTGAACTCATGCATATCACAAGGATGATCACGTACCAGCTTTCATAAGCTCTGACAATCATCTCTCAAAAAAATAGAAATGCAACGTCACAGGTAATACCCAATAATAAAGTCTTAGTCCGGCCGCCAGAGCGTAGTTCTGCAGGGAACGCGGCCGAAATACAGACAAGTCTATACCGATAATAGTGTTTCTCAGCAACCCAAAAGTGCGCGTCTGCCGAATTCTATCGAGTTCCCATGGTCACCACAGTCCCCGAAACATCACTCAAAAGTGCCAAATTTGCAGTATAATGGGCCGAATATGAAGCCTAGTAAAAATGAAAATAATTTTATCATTTACCTTTAATATAACCTCGACAGACGCTTTGAGAGTGGACAATCCATAGACAGACACTTCATTTTCCGATGAAAAGTGACCATTGTGCAGGATATGCAGCCGACGAAAAAAGTACACACAACTGAATGTATATAAAGTACTGAACATCATGCGCTTATTGACAGACATTTTCGATGGGGATTACCGTCAGACAGACACTCTAAAAGTCTCAACAAAATTCCGTACACAAATGATGAAATCCAGCTGTTTCAGATTTGTTTTTTTGTCTTGACAACGACCTGGCAAATCAAGAGTTTAAACAAACATATCATAATGTTCTCAATTCAGCATTATCATCAAAATCAATGAAAACACTTCACTAATAAACTAACCATGTATTTATTGGCTGTGCCATATGACAAAGATTATAACTAATTGGTACATATTGAATTATTGATACAGTCGATTGCCCTTGACGCACGATAACAAACACAATGTATGATAGAGCTAAAACCTGCCTGCGTGTGTTCTACATGAAGAAACTCTATCTCTCTATTTCTAATATTTAATAATATCGCCTCTTCAAATCTTCCCAAAGATTCCTGTGTATTGACTTCCTCCTAATTTTCTCCATATGCTAGCTAATGTTGCATGCATGCATTATCCTTGCAAATGCACTAGACACCAAATCTGCATGTACTCTATAAATTCAATATATATCGGAGACTTTTCACTTTTGACGACCTTCACTAGGAGAATATTATTTACTACAATATGACTAAGTAGACTTAATGATGCTACATGAACGTGAATCTGCAATGTTCTTTTCTGAAATATTTTCCGCTGAGGCATTTCAGCTTCCTAGAATAACTAAGTCCTTTAATCGAAAGCATTATCACCAAAACTGCATCCTTAGATATTTTTAAGTGTATTTTGAATGTGAAGGAACTCCACTGAATACATGAAACAGGTGCACTTCCGACTATTTATGCAGTAAGAAAATTGATCATTTTTATGAGAAAAAAAATAAATATTTGTTTGAATGCCGTTTGAGGTCATTTCTATCTTTGTATTCAATATTGGTCATATGTCAGGTATAGCACGTGGTTTGCATAGATGAAAAATATTTGCAACGATTTCTTTCCATTAAGCTTCGAGAAATTGTACTTGTATTTCGCACGGTTACCAAGCACACGTGTTGCAGTGGGAAGATATCACTGTGTTCCTTCATTTCTCAATCATTTTTCCTGAACGTTAGGTCAAAATTTATAGGTAATTTATATGGTGAGTAAGAAATTCTCAGTGGTACATCTTTTTTCTGACAAGTAGGATAGGAAATAGTTTTGTAAATTTATTCTCGCGTATTTAGAAACATATATCTCTAAGTGGGAGGGACCACGGTTTGAATCTTCCTTGGCTATAGGTTTTCTTTAAAAGCTTTATTCTTTCGCAAAGATCATTGAGTTGCGGATTGGTGCTTCATCTTTCAACCTTGTGCAGTGAGCATTCTTATTCGACTCACTGATTCGACTAACTTCTACAGATCGTGCAGCGAAAGAATATACATTTCTGCTGGGTGTTCCCCTCAGTCTTGCTTGCTGATAAGTAAGCAAGTTAGTAAGTGAATATTTCGGTACTTAATTTTCGTACTTGATGATTATAAGTGAGTAAGTTAGTACACATAAGCTTAGTAGGAAATTCTCCAATCATTAGCAAGATCTGCAATTAAGTGATTAATTACTTTCGGCATTATCCATTGAGATCACTTATCCTTCAGTATTGCTCTCTGAGAAATTGAAAAGCAACAACAAGAATGGATTCAATGCAAAATAGTGATGGTAAAGCCCACGAGCTTATTTGCATAATTTGTTTACAGGGAGAATTAGTAAAAGAAATGAGAGAAAATATCTGGCAATCTTTGAAACATGCAACAACAATTAGAAACGAACTGAAAAAGGATTCATTTTCCAAAGTAACGTCCCGAATGTGTCGAAAAGATAAGTCTTCTAAGAATGATGGTTATCATTCTCTCTGTCTTAAAAGGTTTACAGCCGTTAAGCGACCTCGTGAAACTTCATGCGAACCAGAGCCTTTACCTACATCTTCTTCCGAAGCGCAGATTTCTAGCAGTCCTTCCTTCGCAGATGAATGCTGCATTTTTTGCAATAGAACTAAGAAAAGGGTGCAGACGAAGTGCGAACCTCTTGCTGTCTGCTCAACGCGTGACTCTTGCACTAACATCATAAGAGCAGCTGAAATGCATGATAATGATCAATCTAGAAGAGTGCTGTCGATCATAAATTCAGGAGAAGATCTTTTTGTTAAGAAAGCAAAATATCATCCTTCTTGTAGACGAAAGTTTGTCAAAGTTGCAGAGGAAACTTCCACGACACGTAATTCTTCAATTCCATCTGTTCGAAGATTGCACAAGAACACTTTCTGTAAAATATCTGACTTTATCCAAGAAGAAGTAGTGGAAAGGCAAAATGTATTTTTATGCTCATTTTTATATGACATGTATATCTCAGAATATTTAGCTGAAGGCGGAAATCAAAATGACCTTTCCTCGTATAGAATCAATTTATTCAATACTAAGATCAAAGAGCATTTTGGTGATGAAGTTGTCATCAGTCGGATGAATGGACGTGGTGTCAACATTATCCATGGTTCAGATGTGACGAAGGATGAGGCCAAAATGAAGATGTTCGACATGAATTCCGAGTTGCGTAATGATGTTCGATCTGTAGCACTGAAACTGCGCTCCATAATATCAAAGTTGCCACGAACAAGAGTACCAAAATCAACTACTATAAATACCATCAAAGAGACTTCACCAGATCTTCCCGATGAACTTCTTCTCTTTTTTCAAACAGTTATCGGAGGAATTAATTTCAAAACCAGCACTGATCCCAGCTGTGACGTTGAAAGAAAAGCGATTTCACTTACGTCAGACTTGGTTTTTTGTGCTTCCAACGGAAAAGTGAAGCCATGGAAAAGTACGAATTTCGGCCTGGGCATGGCAAGCTTAACAGGATCGAAAACTGTTATGCGTATGTTGAATCGTGCAGGACATTCCATCAGTTATGATGAAGTAAAGAAACTAGAAACTGAACTGGCGTATAACATCACAGAGAGACGCACTGTAACACCCGATGGAATAAAATTGAACCCAAATTTAGCGACTGGCTTAGCCTGGGATAACTATGATGTCCAAACGGAGACACTGAATGGTAAATCTACCTTGCATGCTACTGTAGGAATTTGCTATCAAAACTTGTCGAACGAATCTGAAGAAACAACAACTGAACAAGAATTTTTGCCGTCAGACCAAAAGCGACGATGTTTTCGATCACAAGAGCGACAGTTAGCACCCTTTTGGCATTCTTTGAGAAAAGCAAAGTTCACTCTCCAGTCACAGGATCAGGTAGATTTCACAATTCCTTTACGGTCAGTAGATTTGTATTGGCTCATAGAGAGCGCGTCCAAGTCCGTTCCTATGTTTCTAGGTTATTTTTCACAATTTGTTTCTGACACATTACCACAGCATCACATTTGCTACATGGATCCTATTTCAAAATCACCCACACAAAATGATGTAGTACGAGAAACACTGATTCGCAGTCTAAAAGTTGCTGAAGAGACACAGCAGGAGTATGCCGTAGTAAGCTACGATCTTGCTATAGCTCTAAAAGCTTATAGCATACAATCAATTGAGAGGCCACGTTTCGATAAAGTCCTGATCATGCTCGGTGCTTTCCACTTAGAATTAGCTTTCTTTGGAGCTATGGGAACTTTCATTTCCGAATCAGGAGCAGAGAGCATTCTCGTCAATTCTGGTGTGCTGGCAGAGGGTTCACTGTCAGGATTTGTTCGTGGGAAGTTTTATAATAGGTGTACAAGAATACATCAGTTGATGGCAACAGCAATGGAACAGCTCTTGTTAGAGAAATTCAAAGAGACTTCTGTTGATGATGATGTCATGACCGAAGTAGAGTCACTTCTAGAAAATGTCACAAACGTAGAAAATGTCGACGAATACTTAGATGATAATGATTCATTTGTTAAGTTTGTGCGCTTGTATGAAACATTTCTTTTTCATGTAATGGATGGTCACTTTGGACCGACAGCTGCATTTTGGGGAACCTATGTATTTTTGATCAATCGATTGTATAGAGAATTGCAACGGTCAATCCGCATGAATGATGTCGATGCATTTATCCACGTTTTGCCGTATTTTATCAATATTTTTTTCTCACTGAATCGACCAAATTACGCAAGGTGGGGTGTCTTATTTTTGAACCAGTTGAAGTTCATGCCAAATCGTCTGAGAGAAATTCTTGATCTTGGCGCCTTTTCAATTAGGCGTACGCAAAAACAGTTTTCTAGAACAGCAATAGATCTATGTTTAGAACAAACAATCAATAAGAATGCAGCCTCTAAGCTAACTGGAATTGTTGCATTTCAAAATTCTGATGATGCAATCCACCGTTGGTGTATAACATCAAATCAAAGAGGGATGTCAGTCAACGAATTGCGATGTTTTCTTGGCATGCATTCTTATGATCAGCCAGTACAGCAGCTTCGTCCACACAGAATTAAAAAAGATAATGAAAGTACAAAATCACTGCGAGATACGATATCAAGTACATGCAATCCTTTCTCAGAATCAAATGAAAATTTGATTAATATTGTCACCGGCAAAACAGCAGCATCGACGACACAAGATTATCTTCTAAAAATATTCAGCCGCGGTGAGGAAATGAGAACTAAGTTTTCTAATGAATGTAGTGCCGACGTTTCGCGATTTTTGAAGCCACTTCAGAGAGTTCCAGTGCAAAATTTCGCCAAAGAAAACATGAAATCTCGACAAACTGCATCTAAATTACAAAAATCAGAAGGAATGCTGGACGTCTTCAGTCGAGTTGTATTGGTTGCGTCTCAGAGGGATACCCCAATTGATTTAAGGTACCTCTTATCGTATCCCCTTAGCAATGTTCCTTTATCAATCGCACATTGCGATGGATCCCGACTAAGCACGCCGAAGTCTGCAATGTTGAACTTACTTGAAAAAGACGGAGACCCTGTTAGCTGTGATGCAACCCCAAATTTTAATGCTACCCTAATTGATGGAGGTCTTCTTCTTCATTCCTATCTTTTCAATGCAAAAGGGTCAACTTCATACGGACGCATTGCAAAAGAGCTTCTCTCAATCATTATGAAAATGCCGGGGGATGAAATCCATATTTTGTTCGATAGGTACATGGCTGAGTCTTTGAAGGAAGGGGAAAGACGGCGTCGAGGTGGATATTTTCATCCGTATAGTATCTCTGGACCAGAGCAAAGGCCGAATCAATCTTGTGCCGAATTATTGAAGAACGGATGCTTCAAAGACGCACTCGCGGCTTTTTTGATAAAGGAGTGGAAAAATCAGGTATATTCATCGATAATTGACAGAAAAATCCTCGTTGTGTCACATGGTGGAGTATGTACAAAAATATGTGTTAGTGAAATTGATCAAAAAATTATTTTTAGTCATCCATTATCGCTGCAAAGCAGTCAAGAAGAAGCTGATACGTTGATAGTTTTTCATGCCGCTACTTTGACAGGAACTGTGCTTGTGAAATCCGCAGATACTGACGTATTTATTCTGCTTTTAAAGTTGACCGGATATGTTGACAGCATTAGAATACTAATGGAGGTAGGGAATGCTACAAGAAAAAGGCTAGTTGACGTATCCAGTGTAGGCAGAAAGCTTGAAGAACAGCAAAGCGGTATAACTTCGGCATTACCAGCGTTACATGCACTAACCGGCTGCGATTTTACATCATCCTTTTACAATAAAGGCAAACGACGCGCAGTGCAGTTGCTGAAAAATGATACCGAGCAGAAATATATACCAGCATTGTCGAACCTCAGTCAGGGAGTGGAGCCGGATTACATTTCACTGAGCTCATTGGTGTGCGCCCTATATGGCTATGCGTCGTACAACAACGTGGACGATGTCCGGTACATGGTATTCAGTCGGCTAACGGGCCGTTTTCGGGAGGTGAGTAGATGCCAATTGAGTCATACGCATATTTCTGGAAATGCATTTTATTTAATTGTAGTTAATTGTGATACTAATGGGAGTATGCATGTTCTATAAATTATTATGTTTCTCCACAGTGATGGTTCATTGTTTATCGTTCGTATTTTTTGAAGTATAACAACTATTGATTAATTAATGAAAAGCAACGGCAACAGATCGCAAGAGTGTGAAAATCTATATGTCAGACATGCATAATTAGAAAACTATTAATGCATCACAAAGAATTTTGATTATTACATTTTAATCATTACATACATTCGAATTATTATGTATCTGCATTGCAGCATTTACAGATATTTTAATGACATTTTTTATGATATATACAAAATTCTAAGCAATTTATGCAATGATGTGGCATGCTACTTGCCACTTCATCATATGAAATAGTTCTGTGACTTACATGAAAACCTAGCATTTTTTGTACTTGACTTGTTGCCTGTCAATTAAGATAATTGAACAATTTGTAAAATATTATTTGATGGCAGTAATTTTCTCTTTTTTTTCAAAATGATGAGGTTGTTTTGCTGACAGCGAATCGTCTGGGGTGCTATTAGTGCCTTGAATAATGCTCAGTATCAATGAATAATAATATTTGTTATCATTAGTTAATAATCCTTTCATAATTAGTTCCATTCTGAAGTTTTGCATCAGTGTATGTATTGTTGCATCTTATCCGTTAAAGTAGCTAAATACTCGTATCTTTGCTGAAGGTTAAGTAATCATGTTATACCTAAAAAACTTTTTTTAGTCACCAGGTATTTCAAATTGCTTAAATATTTTTATCATTTATTTCAAGGGTAATCCTCTGGCAAACGTAAGGCGCATAAATCCAGCTCTACTTCCGCCTTGTATGAATACTTTACGCCTCAAGATCAAGCGCACTCAGTATGTTGTCATGCTTTGGAGTCGAGCAATATGTGGTATGCCAACAGATGCATTAAGCCCTGTAGATTATGGGTGGACGAAGTCTGATGAGATCTACATGCCCTTATGGTTCACGGGATCTTCGGTTCCATCGGAAATGACTGATGTAAATGAAGTAAGTATTCTTGCAGGTCCACCTTTAGTCAACTTAGGTATGCTTAACATGATTTCATCAATGTTGCGAGGCATAGGTTCGAAGGGCCTTGTATTTCGTGGCTCAGAGGATATCAGACAGTCGTCCGTTGGATGTTTAGTTATTAAATTGCTCCAACGACACTCCATTTACAGATTGTAGCGCCCAATCACGATTTAATTGCATGCCGAGTCCATGCGAGGAAAGGAAGCTCTGCTGACTAGTGTCATATGAAAACAGTATTGCAACTTGCCTCAAGAATGAATGTCATAGGCCCCACAACATGTGTTGGGGAACTTAATACACACCCAGAAGTGTGAAACCGGTTTCAATATTTGATGTGCAGTTTGTCCGTCCTCATGATGAAGCAACATACATAACAATAGTTATAGCAGCTTCATTTTTGTACATTTGCAGGATGTTTGGTAACTTTTACCTACTTAATTTATCATATTGAACGGTGGAATTTATTGCTTGTTTTATAAGCAGAAAAAACTGCTAGAACAGAGGAATAGATATATCGAGTGAAAGGTCTAACTTAAATTGATTCACTTGCAGGGCGAGCGGAAGGCAATCTCTATTAATGGACTGGACGTGTATAGATAAAATATTTTCTTATAATTCATTATCAATTTGCAGTACTGACCACGATTGATGCTCGCTTACATCCTTTTACATTCGTTTCAGCAACAAGAAACCTCTCAAGAAGATATTGAAGTCGGCATCGACGACGTAGAAGAAGAAGAAGAGAGTCAATGGGCTGATTGTGATTCAGACTCAGAGCAAGAACAATGAATATTCTACTTCTTTGATCACGTCTCTACTGAAGTTCTTCCCTCTGTTCAGTCGATATTATCCGCACATAACCACTAGGCTGATAGTCGTGAATCTGATATTACTTTTTTCCAGAAAATAGTGTCACTATTAATCAGTATAGAAGGCCGTCGTTTCAATTCGTTAAAACTCACAAATTTACGAAAAGGCTAATAATGATGAACTTAGCCACAACAACAATTTGTTGTAACAAGAAAGCCATCATTGGATATCCTAATCCTAAGTTGATCCACAAGCAAATTTATGGTAATCACAGTTCCCGAGAATGTTTATTCTTTGATGGCATCAAATTGATTGTCAATAAACATTGTCACACGTGAAACGCATTCGGTAAAAACAAAGTTTATTTTCAAGACATTTATTTGTAAAACAGAATTTACAGAAAAGTAATTTCAGCAACATATTCATGTTGACCAAATAAGAGAATTGTCAGTCCGATTCATTTTTGTTACTTATTTGTATAGAAAACGTAATATTTAAAAATCCTAGTAGAATGATCACTTTAAGCGTATTGCTGCCTCCATTTGATATTATTAATCATAGTCTACCTCTCTAAGTGATTAAGTTGTCACTCATCGACAATTACAGAGAGAGAAATATCATGCATATGATTCTACTGTTGTGCATCAAAATAAACAAATGCGAACAAAGTGGTTCTGAAACAATGGGAAGCGAGATGATAGTTGCATTCATGCTTCAATCACAGAAAAGAGGATTCCTTTTTTGACATATGATCTATTTTAAATACAAAGATAGAAATGACCTCAAACGGCATTCAAACAAATATTTATTTTTTTTCTCATAAAAATGATCAATTTTCTTACTGCATAAATAGTCGGAAGTGCACCTGTTTCATGTATTCAGTGGAGTTCCTTCACATTCAAAATACACTTAAAAATATCTAAGGATGCAGTTTTGGTGATAATGCTTTCGATTAAAGGACTTAGTTATTCTAGGAAGCTGAAATACCTCAGCGGAAAATATTTCAGAAAAGAACATTGCAGATTCACGTTCATGTAGCATCATTAAGTCTACTTAGTCATATTGTAGTAAATAATATTCTCCTATTGAAGGTCGTCAAAAGTGAAAAGTCTCCGATATATATTGAATTTATAGAGTACATGCAGATTTGGTGTCTAGTGCATTTGCAAGGATAATGCATGCATGCAACATTAGCTAGCATATGGAGAAAATTAGGAGGAAGTCAATACACAGGAATCTTTGGGAAGATTTGAAGAGGCGATATTATTAAATATTAGAGATAGAGAGATAGAGTTTCTTCATGTAGAACACACGCAGGCAGGTTTTAGCTCTATCATACATTGTGTTTGTTATTGTGCGTCAAGGGCAATCGACTGTATCAATAATTCAATATGTACCAATTAGTTATAATCTTTGTCATATGGCACAGCCAATAAATACATGGTTAGTTTATTAGTGAAGTGTTTTCATTGATTTTGATGATAATGCTGAATTGAGAACATTATGATATGTTTGTTTAAACTCTTGATTTGCCAGGTCGTTGTCAAGACAAAAAAACAAATCTGAAACAGCTGGATTTCATCATTTGTGTACGGAATTTTGTTGAGACTTTTAGAGTGTCTGTCTGACGGTAATCCCCATCGAAAATGTCTGTCAATAAGCGCATGATGTTCAGTACTTTATATACATTCAGTTGTGTGTACTTTTTTCGTCGGCTGCATATCCTGCACAATGGTCACTTTTCATCGGAAAATGAAGTGTCTGTCTATGGATTGTCCACTCTCAAAGCGTCTGTCGAGGTTATATTAAAGGTAAATGATAAAATTATTTTCATTTTTACTAGGCTTCATATTCGGCCCATTATACTGCAAATTTGGCACTTTTGAGTGATGTTTCGGGGACTGTGGTGACCATGGGAACTCGATAGAATTCGGCAGACGCGCACTTTTGGGTTGCTGAGAAACACTATTATCGGTATAGACTTGTCTGTATTTCGGCCGCGTTCCCTGCAGAACTACGCTCTGGCGGCCGGACTATCTGTGTACCACAGTTTTGCGTCGTTGATAACTGGCTGATTTTTCTGCCATCAAGTTTAATTAATGATTGAAAAATGGAATAATTGTCAGGAAACTGTTGATATTTTTCTATGATGGCACCACCAATTTCTTTCAAATCTTAAAGAGAGTGCATAATGTCAATTCCGCAGTAACTCGAAGGCAGATTATAAAGTCCTGTAATATCAACCAGACACGACAGGATATGAACAAGAACTTGAATGGAAGCAGGTGCTCAAAAGTAACAATAAAAGTCTCGAGGCAATAGTTGGCATTATACGAAATAAATGATCGTTTCAAAAACTCGGAGGTCAGCATTAGGAGACTGAAGTTGAGATGTAGGAGACATTGCGGCTGGCGTGGAACTGTGTAAATGATGCATTCTTTTCCACTTTTATCTGTCATTAATGAACAAAAATGCTAAAAATTGTTCAATTCAAACAGCGATAATTGCAAAAGACTTGAATACAGGAAGCGTTTTTCATAGTGAATACCCTAGAGGCTTTTATTGCTTATTGAACTGTTATAATAGCCACTTCCAGCTTGGAACAATAATTCTAAGCAGTGTTCGGGTGCTGCAACCAAACAATAAGTTTTAGTTGCGCGGAAAATTTTGAGTTATTTATACCCATTATATGACACTTCTACGTGTCATAAAAATGTCCACCACATTCATCCAAAGATCATTGTGCAGCTCTTTATAAGCCGTACATTTTTTTACTGGGTGTGCTTTCAAGTTCAATCATGTATCGGTAATAATTGTCTCAATTATTATCCCGGCTCAAGCAAGACCGTACGAATTTTCAAGAAAAACATCAACGTCACAGTACAGCAGAAAAACTTACTAAATGAAGATTGACAAAGTTGATCAATGTCTCTGCTGAAAGCATGTTAACGATATGTGCATGAAATTAGCAGAAACTGGTAAATCTGCAACTCAGTCCGCTACCCCACATGTTTTGTTGACATCGTTTTTAAGACATCAGCTGTTTTTAAAAAAACACACCTTTTAAACAAATTAACAAAATATACTTCAAAAGGATTATTCCTGTCAGTTCCCTTGACACGTAAATAGAAATTCGAAGTGCAATATGCTAGTGCTGCAATCGCATCACAAAACATCCTACTGGTGCGTAGCACCATTTGCTCGAACTTCTCAACAGTCAGTGTTTTCGAAGACCATTATAGAATTATTGTGTTGTTTTTTTTATGCTAATTATTTGTCTCATGCTATCAGCATGATCGCAAGCATATCAGCAAGTTTGTAGGTCTACATTATTCTATTAGCAGGCAGATGCCGGAATAAATATAATGCAAGTCCGACGCTGTGCAACAATCATACATGGCAGCAGAATAATGTAATATCAAAGAAGTGCGTTGTGATCATAGCGTATACTACTTTCTAAAATTGTGATGATAACACCAAGGCTCCGCTTATCATAAATGGGAAGCGTCATGAAACAGCGTGAAACGAAGATTGTAAATTTATCAGTTTCTTCTTCCTCATCATCGAGTAAGTCTGCCGTTCATGACGGACATAGGACCCGGCAAGTTCCCGTGACTGAACTTGGATAGGTGCTGTTTTTGTCAACAAGGTACTGGTCCTTCTGGCAGCAAGCTAATCAGATGCATAATAACTCATTTCAACAAGTATGAACTCACTTCTCAAAAGCAATTCTTATTATATCTATCACATCACTATTTTTTCATGGCTATCTATACAACTGATACAACTTTTAATGGCTATTTTCTTCTTCTTCAGATTCACCATCACTTGTCGGAAATTTGCGCAAGAGCAAGCATGACAATGAATGGAAGGCAGCTGGCCTTCACTTTAGGTCATAGTGCTATAGCTCTTACACGAGTTTGAATTGATGCATGTTGAAAGTACAATCGACAAATGAATGTCATCATATTTATCAAAGTCAAGGAATAGGAGACATCAATCTGTGCTGGCTTTCCAGAGAGACTCACGGGAGGCTTACTACCGAGTTGTCCTAGAAGATTGATGCTGGATCATTGAAACAAGCTGTTAAGTTTGTGCGGTGTATTGTAGGTAATTTATTACTTAATTTCCGATGTAGTCCGGTCTGTTAAGTCACAATTTCACGCTTACGTTTACAAGACCGGAAATGTCTGTGAATTTTTGCATGATGACAGATAATGCAATTTTAAAAGTTTTGAGTCGTGGGATCTGTGATCCTTTCTATGATTGTTTGTCTATATTGAAATAATAGTATTGAACTTTGAGTGAATATTTGAAAATAGATTCAGAAACGTTTATGACTCCATGTGAACTGGTTTTGAATTCTTTTGCATGTACGTTCACATACTGGCGTCACGAGCAATACTATTTTGATGCTTGAATAGATGCATCTGCAAGATATTGTGTTAACATATGCATAAATACGTTGATATCTTGTTTCATTAAAGTTCTTTCAAGATAGTCCACAGCATTGCATTATGAGTCTAATTGGGAAACCCCCTAAAGATTTGCAAATAACTCATGACCCTAAGGATTATGAGCGTTGGATATCGTCTTTCCAAAATTATTTAGAGGTTATAGAGATAAGCACAAAGCTTGACTCAGGTCAGAAACACGCAATACTGTTGAATTGCATTGGGGAGGATGCCGGCCATATAATTGAAGGATTATCGTATGACAGTTCCACTAATCCGTATCAAAACTTGCTCAGAGCTCTAAATAACTATTTTATCCCAAAAGCAAACTTGACATACGAAAGATACCGGTTTCGAAATCTTAAGCAGAAGGATAAAATACTTCCATTTTTGAATGAATTGCAAAATGTTGCAAAAAATTGCGACTTCGAGAATGATAAAATTGATTCCATTCGTAACCAAAGTATTCGTGACCAATTTATTCTCGGTCTTCAATCAGATGAGCTCCGAAAGCGTCTTCTTTCTGAGAACGAACTTACCTTAGACAAGGCCACGTCTATTGCGATTGCTTTTGAAAGTAGCACTCAAAAGATCGAAGAGATAAAATCCAACGAACAAGGTTGCCCCAGTTCAGTGCTTGTTTGCTCCGCTCAGTCTCCAAATGAAACACTTACACAAACCCCTGTGCAAAAAACCAGTGAAATTAATTTTTCTAAGTCTTGGTCAAATAGACCTAACAAAATGATTTGTCATTATTGTCAAAAACAAGGCCATATCATGAGAGATTGCTTTCTAAGGAAACGACACATGTCAGAATCTGCACCAAATACCCGAACAAACAGAGGTTTCAACAATAATGGGAAAAGTAGTGGAAAATTGAACAGCATTTTTACCATTCAGAACATCACGAGTAGCAAGTCAGGTAAATTGCGTTTTGTAGAATGTAGATTCTTCGATTGTCACATGATAGGCCTAGCAGACATCGGTGCAACTGTTTCGTTAATTTCCAAAGATTTTTTGAATCGTAACAAACTAAACAGTAGTCTGAGAAACTGTTCACACTCAGCCGAGGGATTTGATAGAAAAAGGGCATATCCAACTTTTCCAAAAGCTCCACTGGTCCTCTTGAAATTGGCGGAGAAACTGTCGAAACTTCCTTCTTGGTGTCTTCATCTATAACGTATGATGCAATAATTGGTATGAACGTGTTAGACAACTTTGGATCTTTGCGGTTGAATGACTCAGGACCGGATTTGGACCTTGTTTCGAACATAGTTCCTAGCGTTACAGACAATTTTCAAGATGTATTTGATAAACCGATCAGTAGCTCTTGTGTGCCTGGTTCTCCCGATCCTATTATAAGAATTGAACGAGACACTAAACCTTATCAAGCTAAGGTCAGACGGTTTTCACCTCAAGATGAAGAGATCATTAAGTCCCAAGTTGATGAATTATTGAAACAAGGGGTAATAACGCGTTCGAAGTCGGCATGGAGACACATGCCCATAGTTGTACCTAAACGGACAGGGGGACATCGTTTAGCTATAGATTACAGACCAGTAAATTCCTCAACAATCCCTGACGCATTTCCAATTCCAAATGGTCAAGATCTGCTGCAGAACCTTGAAGGATGCAAAGTGTTTTCGTCCCTAGATTTTACTCAATTCTATTATCAACTACCTCTTTCAAAAGAAGATAGAGAGAAAACTGCATTTTTTGCTGCGGGTGAGTTGTATGAGTTCAAACGCTGCCCGTTTGGATTAAAAAACGCTGTAAGCTACTGTTGCAGAACGATGAAAGACATATTCCGGGGAATTAAAGGATTATCTATTTATTTAGATGATTTGCTGATCCACGCGAGAACGAAAGAAGAACATGATGAAATCCTAAGTCTTGTGTTGACCCGCATTCGGGAAAACAACATGTCCTTGAATTTAAAGAAATGTAGGCTTTACCAGTCTACGGTCTCGTTTTTGGGCCATGATATTTCAAACGGGAAAATTTTACCCGATGCTGAAAGAACCAATTCCATCTTGACTTTTCCGACACCTGCAACTGGTCAGCAACTTCAAAGGTTTCTTGGTATGGCGAATTATTTCAGGAACTATATCAAAGATTACGCTGAAATAACGAAAGAATTGTACATTATGTCATTAGAAAAATCATCAACGTGGTCTGGCAGCACTTTGAAATCTTTCAACGATGTGAAAGAAAAACTGTCCAGTTCGATTCTTGTTTTACCATCACCAGATGAAAGTCTTTCACTACAGGTTGATGCATCCAACGATTGTGTAGGAGCTTGTCTTTTGACCGATTCAGGTCAACCGGTTTCTTTTGCCTCTAAGAAGTTAAGTGATGTTGAAACTAGGTGGAGCACAATTGATAAAGAAGCTTACGCCATAATTTGGAGCATTCAAAAGTTCAGAAATTTTTTGTTGAGTCGACGATTTCTCGTTTATAGTGATCATCGACCATTACAGTATCTGTTTTCGAACGGTAAAGTTAGTCAAAAAGTTCAACGTTGGAGAGTAGCTGTTAGTGAATTCGACTTCGATGTTAAATACCTTCAAAGGCTCCGACAATGTAGTTGCTGACTCTCTTTCTAGAATGAATATGATTGCGGAAGTTGATGAAAATCTAGATTTAAATCTACTCTTTTCGAGATTACTTTTCGAGGTATGGTTTTCCAGATGCGCTAATTACTGATAGAGGGACGCAGTTCCAAAGTAGAGAATTCCAAGAATATTTGTCCAGGTTCCACATTAAGAAACTATCAACAACCAGTTACAGACCTAGCTCGAACGGCATATGCGAGCGTTTAAATGGTACCTTGCCGTTGAAATTAAAAGCCTTCTTACAAGAAACGGGAAAGGACCGAAATAAGTGGACTGAGCTACTACCAGTCGCCCTTATGGTTATTAGAAATGATCCTCACAGTACAACTGGCTTTACCCCCTCAGAACTGATGTTCACTTTTAGAGTAAAAGATTTGTCTTTTCAAGAAATGAGCAATAGATACCTCCCACACGATATGATTTCTGAAGCAGCAACTAATGTAGCGGTTAGGAGAAATGCGGCGGCACAACGCCACCGAAGCGAAAATCGGATCTTTGAAGAGGGATCTTCCGTTCTGGTTAGAGATCCACATCATGGTAAATTGGAGCTTACCGGACACGAAGCGAAAGTTGTACGGCAAATAGATCCGCCGATCAACAACAAAATGTACGGCCGAAGAACAACAAGGATGTCAAGCGCGCGACTATCTCCTATAGCGAATCAAGCGGTTCAGCCAGAAGCGATGTCTCCATTGTCGGTACAATCAAAGACAGAACCTGCAGAAGTGACGAATCGAACTCTTGCACCGAGTGTGTATGATCAAGGTGCGCAAAACCGACCTCCCAGATTTCGAAGACCGCCGAACTATCTTTCAGACTACGTTTCTTGAAAAGGGGAGGAATGTGATACTTTCTATGATTGTTTGTCTATATTGAAATAATTGTATTGAACTTTCAGTGAATATTTGAAAATAGATTCAGAAACGTTTATGACTCCATGTGAACTGGTTTTGAATTCTTTCGCATGTACGTTCACAGGATCCAAGAAAATTCCGTGGAGGAGAAGAGTCCTCACGTCTCAAAGTTGGATTTTTGGTTGATTTCTTTGGCTGAATTTTATTTGTTTGCATTCAATTAATTTTGTTTGAACTCATTTTTATTGCTCTCACCTTGGTGATTACAATAAACAACTTTTAATATTTTCCAAGTTAGAGTCCAAAAATTAATATGAAGTCAATTGCTGCCTATATTCTGTTGCATTCTTCACATTCCAACGCCACTGAACAAGTGTAAATTATATCTACAATGGAATGTAGAAACAAGTGACACAGCTACATCATCGCTGCAAATTCACAACAACGTAGAAAATAACAACCTGTTGTCCCAACATAAATCTGAACATGCCTGCTGAGCATAAATACGTAGCATTAGCCACTTCCTCTACCCTTTTTCCAAAAGATATTGAACTTGAAACCATGAAGCCATTGACAAGTGTGAAATTCTTTGACAGAATACTCAAGGAAGAATTTGTGGGACTTTATCTGTCACACACAGAGTCCCATGATGAAATCAAACTGTTACAAACCAGGTTGCAGAATCATATAGACAAGGGTCAGCAAGTTGATGCAAACTCTTCCCTGCGATTCTTGCACGAAAGTTTCGGGGAGGACATAGTTTCAGAATCAGTACCGGACGTGAGCAAGTCAAGCGTCGACTTGAGTATACATCATAAGCAGGAGGACTTGGAAAATTTGAACGCAATTATTCAAGGTGAACCTCCAGATTCATTGCAGCCGCATTTTGAAGTCGATATTTCGAGCGCAATGAAATCCATTGCGGACCTACTTGATGTGCAGAAGGAGTCACTGAGCGTCCAGAAAAATACATTGAAGGAATCGGTCAAAATACGAAAGTCTTTGCATCGATTAGTGAAGGTAAACGTTGCTTCCGAACAGACAGATCAACCTGGACCGAGTCGTGAAAGCGATGACAAGACTCAACCACCTGTTATGTTTGGAGAAATCAACCTTAGTAGAATTAAGCCTCACAATCTGGATATCACTAACTTCAGCATCAAGGTGGCCAGAGTGTTGTGGTCGGATGACGAACTGAAATCTTGTCGATTACTGTCAAAGAGGGCAACAGGACGCAGCGGCTCCTTGTCACCCACGCGAACCAGCCAGATTCAATCCAGATGATCAAGAACTGTCCTCGGCTGTGGCGGCGGTGAACCAGTTGGGTTCGGACATTAGAAGGGGTAAGAGAACCCGTACATAATAAACTAACCTTGGAGAGAAGTTCATAACATTCTTTTTCCGTTGCGCTGTTAATTCCTGATTTTGGAGAAGTTATTGTTGCAGTATAAAAGTGTTATTCTTCTTTCTGTTTCCAGAAAATAAGTAATTGTTAGTAAAGCTATTTTGTCGTAATTATGATGGCATCTGATGATGAGTACTCATTATGTAATCCTAATCTTGAAGAGAAGTTCATAACATTCTTTTTCCGTCGTGCTGTTAATTCCTGATTTTGGAGAAGTTATTGTTGCAGTATAAAAGTGTTATTCTTCTTTCTGTTTCCAGAAAATAAGTAATTGTTAGTAAAGCTATTTTGTCGTAATTATGATGGCATCTGATGATGAGTACTCATTATGTAATCCTAATCTTGAAGAGAAGTTCATAACATTCTTTTTCCGTCGTGCTGTTAATTCCTGATTTTGGAGAAGTTATTGTTGCAGTATAAGTGTTATTCTTCCTTCTGTTTCCAGAAAATAAGTAATTGTTAGTAAAGCTATTTTGTCGTAATTATGATGGCATCTAATGATGAGTACTCATTATGTAATCCTAATCTTGAAGAGAAGTTCATAACATTCTTTTTCCGTCGTGCTGTTAATTCCTGATTTTGGAGAAGTTATTGTTGCAATATAAAAGTGTTATTCTTCTTTCTGTTTCCAGAAAATAAGTAATTGTTAGTAAAGCTATTTTGTCGTAATTATGATGGCATCTAATGATGAGTACTCATTATGTAATCCTAATCTTGAAGAGAAGTTCATAACATTCTTTTTCCGTCGTGCTGTTAATTCCTGATTTTGGAGAAGTTATTGTTGCAGTATAAAAGTGTTATTCTTCCTTCTGTTTCCAGAAAATAAGTAATTGTTAGTAAAGCTATTTTGTCGTAATTATGATGGCATCTAATGATGAGTACTCATTATGTAATCCTAATCTTGAAGAGAAGTTCATAACATTCTTTTTCCGTCGTGCTGTTAATTCCTGATTTTGGAGAAGTTATTGTTGCAGTATAAAAGTGTTATTCTTCTTTCTGTTCCAGAAAATAAGTAATTGTTAGTAAAGCTATTTTGTCGTAATTATGATGGCATCTAATGATGAGTACTCATTATGCAATCGTAATCTTGAAGAGAAGTTCATAACATTCTTTTTCCGTTGCGCTGTTAATTCCTGATTTTGGAGAAGTTATTGTTGCAGTATAAAAGTGTTATTATTCTTTCTGTTTCCAGAAAATAAGTAATTGTTAGTAAAACTATTTTGTCGTAATTATGATGGCATCTAATGATGAGTACTCATTATGTAATCCTAATCTTGAAGAGAAGTTTATAACATTCTTTTTCCGTCGTGCTGTTAATTCCTGATTTTGGAGAAGTTAATGTTGCAGTATAAAAGTGTTATTCATCATTCTGTTTCCAGAAAATAAGAAATTGTTAGTAAAGCTATTTTGTCGTAATTATGGATGGCATCTAATGATGAGTACTCATTATGTAATCCTAATCTTGAAGAGAAGTTTATAACATTCTTTTTCCGTCGTGCTGTTAATTCCTGATTTTGGAGAAGTTATTGTTGCAGTATAAAAGTGTTATTCTTCTTTCTGTTTCCAGAAAATAAGTAATTGTTAGTAAAGCTATTTTGTCGTAATTATGATGGCATCTAATGATGAGTACTCATTATGTAATCCTAATCTTGAAGAGAAGTTTATAACATTCTTTTTCCGTCGTGCTGTTAATTCCTGATTTTGGAGAAGTTTATTGTTGCAGTATAAAAGTGTTATTCTTCTTTCTGTTTCCAGAAAATAAGTAATTGTTAGTAAAGCTATTTTGTCGTAATTATGATGCATCTAATGATGAGTACTCATTATGCAATCCTAATCTTGAAGAGAAGTTCATAACATTCTTTTTCCGTTGCGCTGTTAATTCCTGATTTTGGAGAAGTTATTGTTGCAGTATAAAAGTGTTATTCTTCTTTCTGTTTCCAGAAAATAAGTAATTGTTAGTAAAGCTATTTTGTCGTAATTATGATGGCATCTAATGATGAGTACTCATTATGTAATCCAATCTTGAAGAGAAGTTTATAACATTCTTTTTCCGTTGCCCTGTTAATTCCTGATTTTGGAGAAGTTATTGTTGCAGTATAAAAGTGTTATTCTTCTTTCTGTTTCCAGAAAATAAGTAATTGTTAGTAAAGCTATTTTGTCGTAATTATGATGGCATCTAATGATGAGTACTCATTATGTAATCCTAATCTTGAAGAGAAGTTTATAACATTCTTTTTCCGTTGCGCTGTTAATTCCTGATTTTGGAGAAGTTATTGTTGCAGTATAAAAGTGTTATTCTTCTTTCTGTTTCCAGAAAATAATAATCTGTTAGTAAAGCTATTTTGTCGTAATTATGATGGCATCTAATGATGAGTACTCATTATGTAATCCTAATCTTGAAGAGAAGTTCATAACATTCTTTTTCCGTTGCCCTGTTAATTCTGATTTTGGAGAAGTTATTGTTGCAGTATAAAAGTGTTATTCTTCTTTCTGTTTCCAGAAAATAAGTAATTGTTAGTAAAGCTATTTTGTCGTAATTATGATGGCATCTAATGATGAGCACTCATTATGCAATCCTAATCTTGAAGAGAAGTTCAGAACATTCTTTTTCCGTTGCGCTGTTAATTCCTGATTTTGGAGAAGTTATTGTTGCAGTATAAAAGTGTTATTCTTCTTTCTGTTTCCAGAAAATAAGTAATTGTTAGTAAAGCTATTTTGTCGTAATAATGATGGCATCTAATGATGAGTACTCATTATGTAATCCTAATCTTGAAGAGAAGTTTATAACATTCTTTTTCCGTCGTGCTGTTAATTCCTGATTTTGGAGAAGTTATTGTTGCAGTATAAAAGTGTTATTCTTCTTTCTGTTTCCAGAAAATAAGTAATTGTTAGTAAAGCTATTTTGTCGTAATTATGATGGCATCTAATGATGAGTACTCATTATGTAATCCTAATCTTGAAGAGAAGTTCATAACATTCTTTTTCCGTCGTGCTGTTAATTCCTGATTTTGGAGAAGTTATTGTTGCAGTATAAAAGTGTTATTCTTCTTTCTGTTTCCAGAAAATAAGTAATTGTTAGTAAAGCTATTTTGTCGTAATTATGATGGCATCTAATGATGAGTACTCATTATGCAATCGTAATCTTGAAGAGAAGTTCATAACATTCTTTTTCCGTTGCGCTGTTAATTCCTGATTTTGGAGAAGTTATTGTTGCAGTATAAAAGTGTTATTATTCTTTCTGTTTCCAGAAAATAAGTAATTGTTAGTAAAACTATTTTGTCGTAATTATGATTGGCATCTAATGAGGAGTACTCATTATGTAATCCTAATCTTGAAGAGAAGTTTATAACATTCTTTTTTCCGTCGTGCTGTTAATTCCTGATTTTGGAGAAGTTATTGTTGCAGTATAAAAGTGTTATTCTTCTTTCTGTTTCCAGAAAATAAGAAATTGTTAGTAAAGCTATTTTGTCGTAATTATGATGGCATCTAATGATGAGTACTCATTATGTAATCCTAATCTTGAAGAGAAGTTTATAACATTCTTTTTCCGTCGTGCTGTTAATTCCTGATTTTGGAGAAGTTATTGTTGCAGTATAAAAGTGTTATTCTTCTTTCTGTTTCCAGAAAATAAGTAATTGTTAGTAAAGCTATTTTGTCGTAATTATGATGGCATCTAATGATGAGTACTCATTATGTAATCCTAATCTTGAAGAGAAGTTTATAACATTCTTTTTCCGTCGTGCTGTTAATTCCTGATTTTGGAGAAGTTATTGTTGCAGTATAAAAGTGTTATTCTTCTTTCTGTTTCCAGAAAATAAGTAATTGTTAGTAAAGCTATTTTGTCGTAATTATGATGGCATCTAATGATGAGTACTCATTATGCAATCCTAATCTTGAAGAGAAGTTCATAACATTCTTTTTCCGTTGCGCTGTTAATTCCTGATTTTGGAGAAGTTATTGTTGCAGTATAAAAGTGTTATTCTTCTTTCTGTTTCCAGAAAATAAGTAATTGTTAGTAAAGCTATTTTGTCGTAATTATGATGTCATCTAATGAAGAGTACTCATTATGTAATCCTAATCTTGAAGTGAAGTTTATAACAATCTTTTTCCGTCGTGCTGTTAATTCCTGATTTTGGAGAAGTTATTGTTGCAGTATAAAAGTGTTATTCTTCTTTCTGTTTCCAGAAAATAAGTAATTGTTAGTAAAGCTATTTTGTCGTAATTATGATGGCATCTAATGATGAGTACTCATTATGTAATCCTAATCTTGAAGAGAAGTTCATAACATTCTTTTTCCGTTGCGCTGTTAATTCCTGATTTTGGAGAAGTTATTGTTGCAGTATAAAAGTGTTATTCTTCTTTCTGTTTCCAGAAAATAAGTAATTGTTAGTAAAGCTATTTTGTCGTAATTATGATGGCATCTAATGATGATACTCATTATGTAATCCTAAATCTTGAAGAGAAGTTCATAACATTCTTTTTCCGTTGCGCTGTTAATTCCTGATTTTGGAGAAGTTATTGTTGCAGTATAAAAGTGTTATTCTTCTTTCTGTTTCCAGAAAATAAGTAATTGTTAGTAAAGCTATTTTGTCCGTAATTATGATGGCATCTAATGATGAGTACTCATTATGTAATCCTAATCTTGAAGAGAAGTTATATAACATTCTTTTTCCGTTGCGCTGTTAATTCCTGATTTTGGAGAAGTTATTGTTGCAGTATAAAAGTGTTATTCTTCTTTCTGTTTCCAGAAAATAAGTAATTGTTAGTAAAGCTATTTTGTCGTAATTATGATGGCATCTAATGATGAGTACTCATTATGTAATCCTAATCTTGAAGAGAAGTTTATAACATTCTTTTTCCGTTGCGCTGTTAATTCCTGATTTTGGAGAAGTTATTGTTGCAGTATAAAAGTGTTATTCTTCTTTCTGTTTCCAGAAAATAAGTATTGTTAGTAAAGCTATTTTGTCGTAATTATGATGGCATCTAATGATGAGTACTCATTATGTAATCCTAATCTTGAAGAGAAGTTTATAACATTCTTTTTCGTCGTGCTGTTAATTCCTGATTTTGGAGAAGTTATTGTTGCAGTATAAAAGTGTTATTCTTCTTTCTGTTTCCAGAAAATAAGTAATTGTTAGTAAAGCTATTTTGTCGTAATTATGATGGCATCTAATGATGAGCACTCATTATGCAATCCTAATCTTGAAGAGAAGTTCATAACATTCTTTTTCCGTTGCGCTGTTAATTCCTGATTTTGGAGAAGTTATTGTTGCAGTATAAAAGTGTTATTCTTCTTTCTGTTTCCAGAAAATAAGTAATTGTTAGTAAAGCTATTTTGTCGTAATTATGATGGCATCTAATGATGAGTACTCATTATGTAATCCTAATCTTGAAGAGAAGTTTATAACATTCTTTTTCCGTCGTGCTGTTAATTCCTGATTTTGGAGAAGTTATTGTTGCAGTATAAAAGTGTTATTCTTCTTTCTGTTTCCAGAAAATAAGTAATTGTTAGTAAAGCTATTTTGTCGTAATTATGATGGCATCTAATGATGAGTACTCATTATGTAATCCTAATCTTGAAGAGAAGTTCATAACATTCTTTTTCCGTCGTGCTGTTAATTCCTAATTTTGGAGAAGTTATTGTTGCAGTATAAAAGTGTTATTCTTCTTTCTGTTTCCAGAAAATAAGTAATTGTTAGTAAAGCTATTTTGTCGTAATTATGATGGCATTTAATGATGAGTACTCATTATGCAATCGTAATCTTGAAGAGAAGTTCATAACATTCTTTTTCCGTTGCGCTGTTAATTCCTGATTTTGGAGAAGTTATTGTTGCAGTATAAAAGTGTTATTCTTCTTTCTGTTTCCAGAAAATAAGTAATTGTTAGTAAAACTATTTTGTCGTAATTATGATGGCATCTAATGATGAGTACTCATTGTGTAATCCTAATCTTGAAGAGAAGTTTATAACATTCTTTTTCCGTTGCCCTGTTAATTTCTGATTTTGGAGAAGTTATTGTTGCAGTATAAAAGTGTTATTCTTCTTTCTGTTTCCAGAAAATAAGTAATTGTTAGTAAAGCTATTTTGTCGTAATAATGATGGCATCTAATGATGAGTACTCATTATGTAATCCTAATCTTGAAGAGAAGTTTATAACATTCTTTTTCCGTTGCCCTGTTAATTTCTGATTTTGGAGAAGTTATTGTTGCAGTATAAAAGTGTTATTCTTCTTTCTGTTTCCAGAAAATAAGTAATTGTTAGTAAAGCTATTTTGTCGTAATTATGATGGCATCTAATGATGAGTACTCATTATGTAATCCTAATCTTGAAGAGAAGTTTATAACATTCTTTTTCCGTCGTGCTGTTAATTCCTGATTTTGGAGAAGTTATTGTTGCAGTATAAAAGTGTTATTCTTCTTTCTGTTTCCAGAAAATAAGTAATTGTTAGTAAAGCTGTTTTGTCGTAATTATGATGGCATCTAATGATGAGCACTCATTATGCAATCCTAATCTTGAAGAGAAGTTCATAACATTCTTTTTCCGTTGCGCTGTTAATTCCTGATTTTGGAGAAGTTATTGTTGCAGTATAAAAGTGTTATTCTTCTTTCTGTTTTCCAGAAAATAAGTAATTGTTAGTAAAGCTATTTTGTCGTAATTATGATGGCATCTAATGATGAGTACTCATTATGTAATCCTAATCTTGAAGAGAAGTTTATAACATTCTTTTTCCGTCGTGCTGTTAATTCCTGATTTTGGAGAAGTTATTGTTGCAGTATAAAAAGTGTTATTCTGCTTTCTGTTTCCAGAAAATAAGTAATTGTTAGTAAAGCTATTTTGTCGTAATTATGATGGCATCTAATGATGAGTACTCATTATGTAATCCTAATCTTGAAGAGAAGTTCATAACATTCTTTTTCCGTTGCGCTGTTAATTCCTGATTTTGGAGAAGTTATTGTTGCAGTATAAAAGTGTTATTCTTCTTTCTGTTTCCAGAAAATAAGTAATTGTTAGTAAAGCTATTTTGTCGTAATTATGATGGCATCTAATGATGAGTACTCATTATGTAATCCTAATCTTGAAGAGAAGTTCATAACATTCTTTTTCCGTTGCGCTGTTAATTCCTGATTTTGGAGAAGTTATTGTTGCAGTATAAAAGTGTTATTCTTCTTTCTGTTTCCAGAAAATAAGTAATTGTTAGTAAAGCTATTTTGTCGTAATTATGATGGCATCTAATGATGAGCACTCATTATGCAATCCTAATCTTGAAGAGAAGTTCAGAACATTCTTTTTCCGTTGCGCTGTTAATTCCTGATTTTGGAGAAGTTATTGTTGCAGTATGAAAGTGTTATTCTTTTTTCTGTTTCCAGAAAATAAGTAATTGTTTGCAAAGTTTTCTTTGGATGCTTTCAGCTGTTTTATTACAGCGAACATGTTCGTTGTTTATTCATGCAATTGCATTTTGGCAGTTTTTGTGCTTCCAATATATTGGTGGATATCATTCCGCATTTTCATTTCATTCCCATGTAACTGGTTCATAGGATTGGCCTACTTCAATTTCCTGTATTTTAGTGCGTTTTAATGTTTGGCTTTAAAGATAGGGTAGATTAGTTCTGTGTACTTGTGTTATTTCAGTATGACAATAATAACATTGTGGCTTTCCTAGTTATTCATTATCTTGACTTCAATTTCCATTTTTCTACTAACGGTCTTACTGCATCACCAATTTATTCATTGGTGACAAGGTGTGGTGGTGTCGACGCTGCAAGAACGCAGTGTGCGGCTAACTTCTTGGAATTGCCGGTTTAGTATTTGTATTTGCTTTTTCCTTCCCATGGTCACTTGAAGCCTTTAGCGTGAAGAAGCATAATACTAATAATTATTTATCAACTTTTTTGGGGCCTCAGTCAGCATGCTATCGTTATTTTTTTCGCTAGTTGTTCCTGATGACTAATTTCACCTGACTTGTGATGTTCAATGAAACTAGCACGCTTCACATTGAAATTCGCGCTCAATTGCACTTCATTAGTCTAAAGAAAAGCTGTAGGTTATTCACAGGGCACTTATGGCAGTTGTTGATCTTAGGAATGTAATAGACATAAGTGAAGAAAAAATTGGCCAACTTTTGATGCCTTCAAGCACTAGCCTCCAAAAATAAGCAATTTATAAATCGGCTACCGGCCGGCCGCCTCAGAAAAATTAATAATTGCACGCTTTTTTGCCTGCACACAGTTATTTACAGTATCAGTTTATTACAAAGTAAGTTTGGTTTATGACAGTACAGTTATTTAAGATGCATGCCAGTATTGCAGCTATTAGTCCATTTAGCCTATCTGTTTTCTATTGTATTAGCTGAATACATATGCCTACTACAGAGATGCGTTCATAGCTTTATCATGAGAATGAGAAAGACCGCTGAGATCTAGAGCAGTGTTTCGATTCGCGCGCGCGCGCGTTTTTTTTGACAATTTGCGCGTGTAAGCGTGTTTTTTTCCATTTTTATCCATTTTGCGCGTTTTTTTAAGTTTTCGACTTCTATTTTTAATTTTTGATAATAGAAAATGGGTAAATTGTAAAGTTATCTGAAATAAACCTTTCGAGTATTGGTTTCACTTGCGTGTGCCATGCTTGCAACAACACCTTCGTTCTGACGACATTGATTTCATGTATACTTAAATTATTAATTCATGCTATTTAATTCAATACAATACAAACTACATCATTTATTCATAGCGTTTATTCAAGTATTATTCAAGTACATTTTTACATGATATATCCATGATATTTTACAGAATATCCCATTTATAGTGTCGGGCAATAATACATCTCTGATTAATCATCATGGCCACATCTAACTTAACCAAGTATCCTAATGATTAAAAAAATAGGAATATTCCATGATCAAAAATTATATTATATTTGTTTGAAATAATATTTTTTTCAAACTTTTCAGCGTCTTTAGCAACAGTGTCAACAAACGAAAAAGATCAATTGAATTACTCCATGTTTCTCTTAATTTCATGAATATCTATTCCTGTTTTCTCATGAAATTAATTGAGGCACTGATCAACACTTTCCATCATAATTTTTTGATTAATTTTATATATTTTCAATCATTTATAAGTAAGTCATGTTCAGCTATTTTGATGTGCATGTATTTGTATTTGCATTCGAATGCAGAAAATTTTTTCAATAAATTTCACATCTAAATGTTGAATTACGGTACACTTCTGATCTATCCAAAACCTATGATCACGGATAGTTTACTGTAATTCACATGTTCATTTGGTGAAAAAGTATGATACCTTTATTACCATTATGCTATTCTTTATTAGGTATAGCCTTCAAATTTCTCTTTCGACCGAAAGGCCTACTGTTCTAAAATGCGTAATTTCAAGCAGCTGCAAGACATAGCCATAATTTTAAGTTAATTTTGACGCTTTATTGCCATAATAATTATGCGAAGCACTTATTAAGGACAATCTAAGATATTTATGTCACTTTACGACCATAACAGACTTGCTAAGCACTTTTAACAGGAAGCAGATTTTAAATTGACCATGATTTATAAAGCAATTAAGCTCTTGAAGTTATCATGTCTGTAGTATACATACATGGTTTTAACTAAATCAAATTATTGTTTTGGGATTATTGACAATAAGATCACGTGCTCAGAATAGCGCATTGACACCAGTGATATAGCATCGCCCGACACTGATGCTCTAGCAGTGACTGATATTTATTCAAATTCGGGCGCAAAAAGGTTAATGAAATTTTCATCGTTGGCCGATCTTTTCTTTGACATATATAGTTTCGGGATATATATAATACTACTTATTTTCAATTGATAAGTAGTATTTAAAGAAAGTGAAATATAAATATTTAAATGGAATGAATTTACTGGAAAGATAAAAAGCCAAAGCCGGAACGATATTGGCCCATGAACAGCCTTACCAACGGGAGCATAACCATGTAGTATCACAGAAGCTCTCAGGTGAACGTGTTCATGTGTTTTACTTACTCTACTCAATACGATTTTGGAGAAAGAAATAAGAAAGTAATTTTGCCCCAACCGTAGGCAAGATAGAGACAATTTCAATGATACTAGCAGTTTCATGCACCAGTGGTAAAACAAGTCATATTTCTTTCTCTATAGTTATGTGTAGGGCAATTCAATACTACTTATTAAATTTTTGAGCATACTTTTCAACTTGCTTTTCAATAAGATCTTTTAAGTTTTATTTCAAATGATCGATACTGAGTTTCCCACAATCTGCTAGTCACTACAGAAGTAGCAGAATCTATTAGTCAGTAGCAGAATATTCAAGAGAGAAATTCATCTGGTTTATGTTTTACTGGACACACGCAGAAGACCACATACATTTTGAGTTATAATAGATAGTCTGAAAATACAGATCAAATCGCTTTGCAGAAAATGTGCGCCTGTCATAACTTGAACCCACGTCATCAACAATCAACGTAGGAAAATATCTCCTTTTCGTTTGTCTAAAGACAGGTTATTCACCACATAATTTTATATTTCCGGTAACAAAATCAAAAAATCAAATTTCGCCCGACATTTTGAGCTTCAAACTAATCGAGTGGAGCTAAGCTATATCAGTGTAATGAGTTTTTTCAACATTTTCGTCTAAGTTGAAATCATTGGAAAACATTTTTTCGGTCTTTCTAGGCACAAAAATGTATAAATGATGTCAAAATATATTTATCCTATCTGGCCTTGTCAATTGAGATCGTAAGTGAGTACTATCTCAATCGATTGGGTCTGATCGGCGAAATATATTTTCATATGATTTTATTAATTCTTGTGCGCAAGAAAGACGGGAATTTATCTCATTAATTTCAACTTATAGGAAAATGATATCAAGTCTCTCTTCACCAGATCAATAGAAATTTCTAAACATTATTTTTCACCGGCAATATAAAACTATGTGAGTCAATAGCATGTCTTTTTACAGTTGAAAATTCAGAGAGTGCAACATGCATTCAGCCATTAGCATAAGGATGTATCATATTCTTCTTGTACTTTTTGCGTGATAATCTTGCTATTTAGTTTGATAGACCTACATGCATATTCACGTACTAAACTCAGCAAGATGGAATGCTTTTCGTTTTTCTCAAATTTTGTAATCAGCATTGAATGCTGATCATGCACGTTTTTTTATCTTTTACGCAGAATCACGCAGAACATTTAGACAACGACTCACAGACCGCAACATACAATATCTGTTGACACATGTACAAAATGTACATGTGAAAACGTGTAGACAGAAATTTTGTAGCACCAAATCATGGTATTTATAATGATATTGATAAAAGCTCCTATAAAAACTATGAAATTTATTGCAAAAATTATGCATGATGAACAAAATATTATTTATTTTCAAAATTTCTAAATAGTGATGTATGATGCACACTTTCTCCAGATAAATGACAATATCTTGCCTACGTCATCATATCATAATTGAAGATGTTAAATTTAATATTTATATTGTGGTATTGATGTCATGTGATAACCTGATGACTTTCTTCATTGCTTTGACTTACCGTGATTGAGCTACTGTCAAACGAAAGTTAACCCATTAAACGCGGCTGTGATTTCTTTGCATATTTCGAATTATATCAATAAACATAGCTTGAAACATCACGAAGCATGAATATTTTCACAATCAGAATGGATGCGAGTCATTTCCGATCGAATTCGAAGATGGCATATATAATGCCATCGCGTCCTACCACTCCTAAAAAGTAGTAAATTTTGGATACATTAAAAAAGGAAGAATTGAAGCACTGAACTTTATAAAAATGCAATAAGATCAATTTGTCTGGTGCAATCATCTTGCTTGTGCATTTCAAGTTTCACTACACACATCTGTTATTCATATCAACTGCCTTGATGTATTATTCAGCTACATGTAAATCAAAATCAGATGAGAAAAATGTATAATTTACAATTTTTGCTTGTAATTTTACTCAAAAAATAGTTTGTGTCATTTTTGCATGCTATAAAACAGATCTCACAGCAGTGTACAACAGGTTGTAAAACTTCTCATGCAAATACACATGCTTTGCACACATGCATTTATATCAGCAATTTTCTCTTTAGTGGGCCTACTTTGCTCTGTAAAACGACTATCTTGATTATATGTGTATGCTCAACAGTTCCTGTCGTCATGAAGTAAGTCACCAAATGTGGCATGCCTTGAAACACTTGTCGCACAATCCCACACCGCAATTGCAGCATTTCGTTTGTGAAAGATCTTGACCAATCTTGAACAAATCTTGACCAGCAGCTTCTTAGGTGTGTTAATGGCTTATAGGCCTACCATCGTTGCGCATTGCCACCGATAAATTCTGACATCCAGCTTCTCCAATGCAATTATTTATTATCATTTTTAGAGTTTATAATCGTCTTCTTCATCTAGACCATGATCGCTAACTTCAGTGGGCGCCATATGTTGCTATTCTGAAATAAAAGAGAATTATTGAAAGCAGCTTTCGCATGCACCGTGTAATTTTCAAAATCATGCATCACAAGAGAAGAAAAGAATCAAATGTTTCGTCTTCAAAAGATTGACATTCAGGTTTGCACTCGGAGTAGATAGTTATATTTATATCATACCAGTGATTTTGGTGTCCTCATCTTTCCAGTGGAGAGAACTCTGACACTCAGAGGTTTTCTCTCAATTGAATTGGCCGCGTTGATCAATTGTTATTTCCATGATATGGCCACATATTCATTTCAAAGAAAAAAAGGCAATCTTGCGATAATTTGCTTTTATCCAAACGCGTTTCAGAGTGTTACAGTCTCCTTTGTCAATGTATTGATGTAAAACAAGGTAAAATCATTTTTATATGAGATGAAATGAAATGAACACTGTTAAAATGGCGTCAGATGGCAGTGTACAGATGAAACAGAAAAAGGACAGACATGAAATGACGTAGTTTGAATCCAATGACATAGCTATAGATTTAGCAGAAGTGGAAAGGAACCGTCTCTATTGTTCAGCAAATTATTCTTGTTTTTAATCAGAATCGATTCGAGAATCTTGTGATTGTTGGTGTACGCAATGACTTTAAAATTCTTTCTCTCTAGCGCGTGTGGATGAACTGATATTTCAGTGGGTACTGGGTACCCCTTCATGTGCTCTGAGATCCGAGTAATAAAATGTCTAGAAGTCTCCCCGATATAGACATATTCACATTGTCCACAGGTGTACGAATACGTACATTTTGATTTCAAGTCGGAGGGAATAATATCTTTATTTCTAAAGAACATGCTGGTCTTCAACGTTTGAAATACCGCTCTGACTTTTACATTGCTTGGTAACAATTTGTTTAGCTCATGTATTCTGCTTTTCAGAACAGGCGCTTTCTCACGGATAAAAGGAAATTGCCAATTGATGATTTTCAAATTCTCAGGTTTAGCCTCTTTTTCAACTCCAAACTGATTGTCAACTTTCGCTTTAACTTTGTCTATGGTATGTTCATCATACCCATTATCAATAAAAATTGTCTTGATTTTCAAGCAAGAATTTTGATAAATCTCAGAATTTGACGAAATGCGCCTAGCACGATAAAATAGCGAACGCATAGCAGCCAATTTGTACTGTATTGGAGCGTGAGAACAACTAGGAGTATAAACTTCAGTATTTGTTGATTGATTTTCAATTGATGATTTTCAAATTCTCAGGTTTAGCCTCTTTTTCAACTCCAAACTGATTGTCAACTTTCGCTCTGTTTTAAAGAAGCACATACCAAAAACTTATAACGTCAAGGATAGTTTTGAATATTTGGATTGCTTAAAGAACGTCGAAGTTGAACCTAAAAATAATGTTTACATGTGCAGCTATGATGTCTCTGCTCTGTTCACCTGCATTCCTGTCGACCGTACTATTGATTACATCATCTCTAACATAGCTGAAAATGAGCTTCCAGTCTCCAAGCGCACAATGCGGGAGCTGCTTAGCTTGCAAGGATGTAATGTTTTCTTTTAATAACCAACTTTACAGGCAAATTGACGGCATGACTACGGGTTCAAATTTAGGCCCTACCATGGCATCTTTTGACATGAGTTTTGTAGAATCCAAATTTGAAAAGTTTTCTGGAAACAAGTTTGTCTTTTATAAAAGATATGTTGACGATTGTTTCGCTATATTCAAGACTCCTGCTGATGCCAAAGAGTTCTTTGAATTTATAAACACGTTGGATAATGACATCAAATTTACCATGGAAGATGAGAAAGACAGAGGTATTTGTTTCCTTGATATCATGATCAAACGTGAAGATAGTCAGTTTGTTACTTCATGGTATCAAAAGGAGACAAATACTGAGGTTTATACTCCTAGTTGTTCTCACGCTCCAATACAGTACAAATTGGCTGCTATGCGTTCGCTATTTTATCGTGCTAGGCGCATTTCGTCAAATTCTGAGATTTATCAAAATTCTTGCTTGAAAATCAAGACAATTTTTATTGATAATGGGTATGATGAACATACCATAGACAAAGTTAAAGCGAAAGTTGACAATCAGTTTGGAGTTGAAAAAGAGGCTAAACCTGAGAATTTGAAAATCATCAATTGGCAATTTCCTTTTATCCGTGAGAAAGCGCCTGTTCTGAAAAGCAGAATACATGAGCTAAACAAATTGTTACCAAGCAATGTAAAAGTCAGAGCGGTATTTCAAACGTTGAAGACCAGCATGTTCTTTAGAAATAAAGATATTATTCCCTCCGACTTGAAATCAAAATGTACGTATTCGTACACCTGTGGACAATGTGAATATGTCTATATCGGGGAGACTTCTAGACATTTTATTACTCGGATCTCAGAGCACATGAAGGGGTACCCAGTACCCACTGAAATATCAGTTCATCCACACGCGCTAGAGAGAAAGAATTTTAAAGTCATTGCGTACACCAACAATCACAAGATTCTCGAATCGATTCTGATTAAAAACAAGAATAATTTGCTGAACAATAGAGACGGTTCCTTTCCACTTCTGCTAAATCTATAGCTATGTCATTGGATTCAAACTACGTCATTTCATGTCTGTCCTTTTTCTGTTTCATCTGTACACTGCCATCTGACGCCATTTTAACAGTGTTCATTTCATTTCATCTCATATAAAAATGATTTTACCTTGTTTTACATCAATACATTGACAAAGGAGACTGTAACACTCTGAAACGCGTTTGGATAAAAGCAAATTATCACAAGATTGCCTTTTTTCTTTGAAATATATATATATATATATATATATATATATCTGTTCCAGTACGTATTGCTGCATTGCCGCTGAACTAAGTCGAATTTGAATATCAGACTGGTGTACAGGGCTAGAAAATACGCCAAATGAAACATCCATGGACACGAAAAGATTATGAAAGTTCAAAATTGAATATTTTGCTCAACCTACCAAAAAGAAGACTTCGCGCCATTTTGAAAAGCAATTCGAATTTCCCGCCAAATGGACGAAATTGAAAAAGTCATTTCCCATCCCAAATCTTGAACATCGTTCTAAATTATGTTTTGTCAAAAAGAAATGATCCGAAAAACGAGTTTTCACAGCTAAAATGAAGCATGAATGGATGCAGGTTACCTGGCATATGTATAATGCCACCGCGTTTAATGGGTTAAAGAAAAGATAATAGAGAGTGAGGATGAATTAAACCGCATTTTTTGGCTCAACAACCAATGCCGAACAATTAGGCTTCGCAGATTATTTTTTCAAGATATATATAGCTATGCAATTTCGCATTACTGTGCTATCTTGTATTGTGTAACGTATGTATCAACATCAATCCATTTCTTTACAGGGTCGAGTTCGATTGTGTGTCGATCGGAACGGTAGTGTGACAAGGATGGGAAGAGTCAAAAGAAGGAAAATGCAAACGGATGAACTCGTGGAAGAAAAACACGTCAAGGCTAACAAAGATAAGACTTCCATCAGCTCGACTGATGATCTACACGTATATTTGATTTCAAAATATACCGTGTTACAGGATCTCAGATGTTCTGCATGCAATGAAATTTGGGCTACGTAAGTCATAAGAATTAGGCAAATCAGATTGGGAACGAATAGTAGGTTAGCAGCAGTACCAGAAATAGTGGTTGCGCCAATCACTTTCTGCCGGATCAAGATAGTAGTGGACACGACTACCAGAAATAGTGGTTGTCCAACTACAGGGTGGACCAAAAGTTTCTGACCCTATAGAGCTTTTTAAGTGAAAACAGAAATTCGTCGGATAAAAATATATTTAGTATCCATGAATGCATAAAATTTCAGTGTAGAATTACTAATATGTAAACTGCAAATGTCAAAAGTCTTATCTTCATTTCGCAGACATTCCAAGACACGAGTTGGGAAGCTTTCGAATAATGATTTGAGATAGGACGGATCCAAAGAGTCCCACTCATCTTTTACTGTCGCAGTAAGCTGCTCACTGTTTCTCGGTTGTGGATACTTGAACACAGAATCGACCAAATGTGTTCAACGACGTTTAGGTTCGCTGAATTTCTAGGCCAGTCTTTCCAATCAGTAAGTCCAATATCGTCCAAAACAGTTAGACTTTCTTCGTTGTACGAGTATGTACTCGTAACATCCTGCATAGGAGCTGTTTTCTCCGGTTGCGGGATTTTTCGACGAGCATGTATTGAATCGAAGTAGACAGGTAAGATTTTGTCCCTGTATTATTCTACATTCACCGATCTTCCGCTTTCAACCATATGAAGATCCGTTTCACCGTATCGAGTGGCACCGCCTGCGACCATAACTTTCGTACTGGGACACGAGGTGTGCTTGCTATTGAACTGGATCGAATTCGGAAGTTATGTTTGTTTGGTTTTGGATTTGGTTCCATTATACTTTCATCTGTCCACAAAACATGGGAACAAGTAGCCACGACCGAGAAACAGAGAGCAGCTTACTGCGAGAGTGAAATATGAGTGGGATTCTTTGGAACCGTCCTATCCTAAATCATTATTCGAAAGCTTCCCAACTTACGTCTTGGAATGTCTGAGAAATGAAGGTGAGAATACGAAATATTAACTTTTGACATTTACAGTTTATATATTGATATTTCTACACAGAAATTATATGCATTGATGGATACTAAATAGATATTTATCCGAAGAATTTCTGTTTTCACTTAAAAAGCTTTATGGGGTCAGAAAGTTTTGGTACACCCTGTACTTTTTTCCACTGGGTCTTTGGTACGAAGAGCTTTAAGTCGCATAGCAAAAGAATATATATGTATATTACATACTACTGTCAAATATCTTTTTTCAGTAATACCAGTCGTGAATGCTTCTTTTTGATAGTGTTGTATTTAACAAGATTAGATTTATTGTGAATTTTATGCTCTACGAGTCGTTGCTACTTGTCTTGCAGCATTAACAGAACGTTAAGTTTGCTCTATTTTATGAACCAAGTTGATAAGCATCAATTTATTCAATCGATATTATTCGTGCAATCATGTTGACTTATATATCTTAAATACAACAACTTTTGCGTTCATGAATTATAATGTGTTTTTATTTCGGATTGATAAAATGCTTAATTTCAAAATTACGTAATGCATAAGTGTTGATGGTTGACCACTTATTGATTATTCATGAAATGCCTAAGACTTGCGTGTATTATAATCGAATTCAGTATTGTAAGCATGACTCTTGAATGTCGCTATCTAACTACTTACAAATCAGTAGTAGCATTAGTGTGATCTTCATTGGCAAAAGGCCTTAAATCAACATATTTTAGACATCATTGATGCTTTCCTTTAACATTGTGCTGGTATGGCTTTATTACGCAAAGCATACCACATTTGAATACGAAAAGCCTACAAATAGATATAGAAGTATACCAAAAAATATTTTGGTGTGCATCTTTCGCATGTGATTGGTAATGAGCGATTTAAAGTGTACTTAACTGTAGTACATAAACTGCAATCTGGCATCTCCAAAGGTGGAAGAAATCTGCATCATAAATCTCCACACACTAAAATTTCAAGGGGCTATGTTGAATTAGTAGGTTAGCATACTGAAGAGAGCAATAACCATTAGACGTAAGCAGCATAGAGGAGAGCGCCAGCACTGCTTGCCAGACAGCAGGAACGCTGTCGCAATGCAATAGCTGTTATTGAGGACAGCATAAGTTCACGTTGCTGTATGTACCTGAATCATTCTCCACTTCATCTCTCCGAGGTTATGTAGCTGGATTTAACTTCGAGTGGCAAGTTGACTTTCCGTTAGTGATATTGCAATTAAATGTTTCATTGAAATTATCTGTTGAAGTTATGCTGTAGTAAATTGCAAATATATGGGTATCATGATGTCATACCAGGAGACTACATCTTTCCCATCAACGTCGATCGAAATACGACATAAATGGAAAAGAAAGACTTGAAACCAAATGGCCAGAAATCTGCAATCTACATTTTCTCGTGACAGTCAATCGTGATAGACAATACTATTCAATCTGGCTCATCAACTAGCGGCAGCTCTGAAATATGAACTGAGTTTCTTGCTGCTCTGATAGCCTATTCGAAAGAGTTGTGATACATGCATGCTGTATAGCACTAATGTAAATCGAGTCTAAGACTTCTGTAGTGAAAATGCCACCTTTCACAACGGGACTAAATTAATTTTTGCGGACAATGCAAATTATATTTTTCAAAAGGCTTTAAATTTTCGACGTAGGTATACATTGCATTTGTCAATTTCATGCATTCAGCATTCATTCGCGATATCTGTGCTCGGTAGAGCCTCTGAGAAGCAAATGCGTACTCATAGACACTGCTCAAAGTACTCACTTTTATAAGTGGTGTGTCCAATAAGGTTTCCGAACGAAGGTAGAAAAAAGTGGACACATGCATGTGAAGGGGTTAATTGAAATGGCATGATCAAGTTTAGGATTCAATGCAAAGTTCTAAATGCTTTGATGTACGTGTATTATTTGTGTGTGGTCAATTACATGTATATTCAGAATAATGGAAAATTCGTTTATTTCAATGGAATTTAGTAGAAATACAACAATCAATTCTGTATTTACATTGTAGTTCATTGGAGGCATACGAGTAGATGAGTTGAATGTAGCATCCTTTAAGCATTTATCACCAACTGTCATGATAAGTCAGATAATAGTATAGACATCGAAAAAATGCAATAGATGACACTGAAGGACATTCGTTTCCATTGTGTAGTAATAATTGTCTTAAGTCTTTCCTGATTCGGACATTTAAGAAGAAGCATAATTTTGCAAACATTTGCTTAAAATTTCTCATTTAATCTTTTAAACTTCATTATCTATTCTATTAAAATTCTGTAGCCATATAATTGTGAGTTCGCTTAATAAATATTCATCAAAATATATGAAATTCTGGATGTTGAGCTAGGGCCAACAGACTACTGCACTAGGTGACATGCCACGCTCAGTTACGCGCAATTCACGCGTAAACTACGTGTAATTACATATGATCCTAAACATCCGTAGCTACGCGTGACATTACTGCAATATCTGTCGGCAGACTTTGCGTCTCATGTGTCTGCATGTATCAAAGGCTAAACAATGTGATAGGACCTCAATTTCATGCTCAGGGAAGACAGAACATGCCTAGCGGTTCATCCGTGGTTCAAGCGGCAACGCAGACAACCTTTAGACGACGCGTGAACTATAAACGCTCGCTCGCGCGCATTCATAAACATTCCCCATGTTTTGACAGCATCAGATCAAGTGATATGTGCGTGCGTGGAAGTATAGAATGTCTATAACCACGGATGTTTAGGATACTCAGTAAGTACGCGTGAATTGCGCGTGGCATGTCACCTAGTATGACAAATTTAAACCTCTGTACTTCTGTATAGAATATCTTCTGCCAATTATTTATCTTGTCGGTATTCAAATATCTCCGGTTTTTCTACAATGTCCAGACACTATTGGTCATTTGGCTGCCAAAATAAGGTCTGGTGGCAGAATACCCAGGCGACCGCTACCAGATAAGCCAGATCTGGTATCCGAGAAAGCCAAACAATCTTCATTTAGCAGCGAAAATTCACGGCGAAATTTATTTCATTTGGTAGCTGACGGTTTACAGTGTCACAGTTATAGCATGTGCAACTAATATTTTGTATATAATTGCTGTTCCATTTACAAGTTGTTTAATTAAAAGTAATGTCTTTTCTTCTCACTAGGACGTGGAATCATTGTTTATGCCAAAACCTACAACTCAATCAAATTTAGAGGCAGATGTTTTGCTCTCAAAAGTCTAGTGGATTTTAATCATTAAAATGATTGGAAGAAACATTAATCATGTATGCTGGACACTTACTTGTAAGAGACACATCTGAATGTGACTAAATTAGTCACATGAAGTCACATATCTGTCGTGTTGAATGTGACCGATTCATGCACATTTGGTCACAAAAAGTCAGAGGCAAAAGTCACAGGTGCTGTGCATATAATCGCTCACATATTGGGGACAGTTTGGTTTAATATATCCTTTTATGGCCTTGATTTTTCCGTTCTTTTGACAGAACTTTTTCGCATCGGCTTTACATGCATAGGTGGACTATAGCAGTTAGTACATTCTACATAAATATGAGATAAAGTATCGCAATGTAAGTTTTGAGTGATACAATTCGAATCGACTCTAAATTTGCCGATTCTCATGTCCCTAACATGGAATTTAGATTTTTATTTCAACACTATGTTGATCTCCAGATTCTACTACCTCACATTGACTCGTCCACATCTCATTTTCGAGAGGATAGTCATAATAGGGTGGATCAAAAAAATCGAAGTTTTGAAAATCAGAATTTGCGTGGTCAAGCCTTTGGTCTATGGTCATTTTGAACTCCCATGCAAAATTTCAGTGAATTTGGACAAGGTCTACTATCCCCACAGTGGCCATCTATTTGTTGACTATTTTCTTTTTTTTAGTTTTTTCGTCAATTTACGCTAGTTGAAGCTGCATTACATAGTACTTCCTAATGAGCTAGAGCCTTGAAACTCTAGATTCAAGTAGATGTTGACAGCCTCTTTTAATTGAAGCAAAAATGTAAATGACTCAGGATAGCGAAGTCCTACTGAGAGACCTCCAAAGTTTGCAAATTTTCAAAATATGACCAAAAATGTGATTTTTGCAAATTTTGAATTTGAAACTTTCTTGTCGTGAATTCGAACCAACATTGTAGAGACTAGTTTTTTAGGAGCTTGAAGGTGCGAAATGCATCTTATGGCATTGCGAGTATATGCTGACATAAGCCGCGTGTGTACACGTCCTGTGTTCTGCACATAGGCGTACTGTGTTTTGTGATAGGCTAGGCCCAAATCATTATTCTCTATTTCCCTTTTTACTAAGATCTGGTGACTGTAGTGTAGACGCTAGGTTCTAGCAAAAACAGTGATTTCAATGATGAAACTGAATATTCCTTTGAGCAAACTGACATGAAGTGCTTACTTTTTGCTGCTGTCGCTCATACTGCTGGCCATTTTTCTGGCGTATGCTGTCCTTCAAGCCAGTCTATTCCCCACTCTACGGAAAGCTCCGCTATCTATTCATGTTATAAGGTTGACGCAGCTCGGTGATGACGTCGAATCGCTATTATACATTTGGAGTAGAAGTTGCAGCTATAGAGAGCGATCATAGATATCTGTGGTTGAGAAATGTTGGTTAATCCTGGTGTGTTAATGACTTTTACTTCATTAGTCTCTTCATTTGCAGGCTTCTCTGCAAAATGATGCGGTCGGGCACAAATCACTGCGTTTTGGGTCATCCTGCACAGCTGCCTGCCAACTCTCTTCTTACCACACGCGAGGCTCTTCAGCACATGAAGCTTCTGAGGCAAATGAAACCACCAAAGGAGCCTATTATTAACTTGGCTGTTGAGACAGCGAAAAGTGTACAGGCGATCTGGGAACACTGCAGCATTCCAACATCAACATGCACTCACACAATTGGTACAAGACTAGCGAAACTTTTTGGTAAAGCAATGGATGTGAAAATAAGTGGCAAATGACTAGATCAAACTACACTGCTGTAGTGGCATCTTTGAATGATGAATTCGATTCACTTTTGACATATGTTCCTGCAAATGTAGACAATTTGCCCAGTGTTCCAGCACACGGAAGGTTCCAATCAGTGAACGAGAATTTCTTCAAGACCAGAGGTCAACACGCCAAATGTATGTATACAGCATTGATGTCTTAGGCACAAAGAGGACACAGCGGAAACATTATCGAGAGGCATTGGAGACGCAAGCAAAGACAAGCAAAGAGATGCTACAACACCTTTGAAGAGAGAGTCTCTGCTACACGACTGGATTCTGAATCAACAGTCAAGCCACCAAAATGTTTCCCTACCGTTTCAGTATTGGCAGACCGCTATGGGGTATCGAATACGGCAGCTGCTGCTTTATGTTCGGCCACCTTGAAGGATGCAAACATTGAAAAGGCAGTTGATCGCAGCAAGATTATGCGTGATAGAAAAGTCACACGTCAGGCAACTCAAATGAACACTGACATATCTTTCCTGAAGGCTATATATTTTGATGGAAAGCGTACAGATACACTTATGAAAGAGCAACAAAATCGAAAGATTGTGAAACAGGAGCATAATACGTTCAAATGATATGGCCAAGATATTCACAATTGGATTCCCGAATGCTGGTTGGCGAACCCAATTGTGAATATCTTGGCCATATTTCGCCTGAAAGTGGATCGGCTGAGACAGTCGCAAGAAAAATGCTGGAATTTCTCAAATCTAAAGGTGCTGATCCAAGACAACTACGATTAAGTAAGTAGATCAACATTTTTCTGATACATAAAATGTTCATGACATTCAGCAACATTTTCTCTTTCAGTTGCCTGCGATGGTACCAATGTCAATGTTGGTGAGACTGGAGGCCTTATAGCATTGACAGAGGGCACAATCAATCAACCGGTGCACTGGTGTATCTGTCTTTTGCACTTGAATGAGTTGCCTTTGCGTCACCTGATGGAGTTTTTGGATGGTAAATGAAGTGGCCCACTGTCATACACGAGAAATCTTGATAAGGAGCTCAACAGCTGCCATGAACTTCATATTACAGATTTTCAGCCAATTTCAAGTCCAGAGATGCCTGTTGTGGCGCCTTTAATCATGAAAACACTGTCTAATGACTAGAGGTATCTGTATGAGATGGTGCAGGTAGTAATTACTGGGAGAACACCATCCAAAATAGTTTCACAAACACCAGGCCCACTCAACCATTCACGGTGGGTAGCAACTTCATCTCGAATTTTGCGATTGTATATAGCTACCCCTCAACCTGATTCCAAACTGAAAATACTGACAAAGTATGTGATCAAAGTTTATGCTCCGTCGTGGTTCCTGATCAAAAAGAATCCAGCCTTCCATTTTAGTACCGCACACTTCATCTGGCTGTGGAATGGCATCCGAGCTACTCTCATTAACTACAAGGCAGCTCAGGGAAAGCTTCTGGATGTTCTCAGACGAAACTGCTTCTTTGCTCATACTGAGCAGCTGATAGTTTGCATGTTGGGAGACGAAGACATAGAGACTCGGCATCAAGGCCTACGGTACTTACAGCAGACACGAGCAACAGAGATTGCAAGCGATGGTAGAAGATTATTCACCAGACCGGAGTTGAAGGGTGATGGGCAGCTGTCTCATGAGACTTTATGGCGTTCAAATAGTCAGAGGCGTGACCCACCTGTTTTGAAGGGAACTCCTCTTTGGACTTTGAGGCAGCAGGTTGAGTCAGGACCAATCACCTTCGCTCAATACCCTTGTCATTCACAGAGCGTTGAGCGAATGGTCAAAGTCGTGAGCAAAGCAGCATCAGCTGTTTCCGGTGCTGAAGCCCGCGATGGTTGGATCCGAAACACTCTCAACAGTAGAGAACTGATGCCATCATTTGACTCCAGAAAGGACTTTCGTGCTTGATCCCATTCTGTATGCGTGTATTTAGTTGATCAAAAATATTTTGTTTTAGATATTATAACTGTTCATTGAAACTGGAATTAGCTAATACGCTTTGCCATCGGATTTGATGTGCCAATCGACAGAAGCTGGTGTGAAAGTCTAACTTACTATTATCGTTAATAGCTTTGGATAATGCGAACTTGGGTCCTTTACTCAAAAGTGATAGTTCATTATCGCTTAGACTGTTGGTTATATCTGTGACTAAGTCTGAACTTTGGGAATTCAAGATTGATGATAATTTAAAAGAATGAGTAAAAATATTGTGTTCTGATTCAGATACTGAATTGCCGTATAAATCTTGAAGACGCTTGAGTCTATCTTTGATTCTAGCTTTACTGGTTTCTTCACATTTCAGTTTTTTCTTTTCTAGTACATCATCTAGCGTTTTTTAAAAAGATTTATCGTCTATGATTTCTCGAAAGCAAGATTTGCGTGTTTCAAGCGTAGTTTTAAGAGATTTCAATTTCATTGTCATCAATCCAATTTCTTTTCTAAGCATCTTCTTTCCAAACATCCAATGTAAATTTGCATCACTTTTGAATCTTCCTGGTAACTGGAACCACAGTGAACGTGGTAGTACAGTAGACTCCGCTTAAACGGGAAATCCGCTTAATTGATAGGGTAGGTCTGGAAACCAATTCTCGTAATGCAAATTACATCGGATAATCGGGATGTGACTCCGCTTAATCGGGACAAAAATTTTCACTTTCATAAAAATGATTCGATTAGAATCGACGAGATCATTTGACAATGATTTGAAAATGGATTAACCATTATAATAATTATCAGGCGTTGTTTGTTGTCGTCGCATGAAGGTCACGCTCATTCTCCGTGGTAAGCGTAAGCATTGAGAAACTTTAGGGAAGGACAGAGCAATGCATTGATTGGAGCTCGGTCTCATAGTGAGTGCGTGCGAAGCAATGTTGAAAGATTCAAAACTCGATGAAAGAATGTGCAGTAATAGCAAAGCGAAAGTCGATAGCACTTTCACGTCATAACACCAATTAGCTTACTTTCACTGCCTTATTTCTCTGCATGCTTTCGAATTGACGATCTCGCATAACGATATGGCAACAAAGCGAAAAGACCTGAGCCTGACGGATAAAATCAAGTTGCTTCGAGAATTGCAATCTACACCAGGAATGACTCAAGTTGCGGTGGCTCAAAAATTTGGCGTATCAACTTCTCAAGTGTCAAGGCTGGTTCAACAGAAGGAGTCTCTACTCAAAGCTCATGAAAGTGGAGTTTGTCGACAACAGAAACGCGTCCGGCTGGGGAAAGATGCAATGGTGGATAAAGCTTTGTTGCTGTGGTTGCATCAGAAAACAAGCCAATGATCGCTTATTAGTGGTCCCATTTTGAAAGAAAAGGCAATGGAAATTTCTGCCACTAAGAGAGTTGAATTTTCTCCGTCGGATAGCTGGTTAGATCGTTGGAAAAAAGGCACAATGTGGTGTACAAAAGACAATACGGTGAAAAGCTCTCCGCTGATGGCACTGGTGCGTCTACGTGGATTGAAGACAGTCTCCCTAGCATTCTTGAATCCTTCCATAAAGACGATATTTTTAATGCTGACGAAACGGGACTATATTTCCGTGCTTACCCCGATAGAGGACATTGCTTAAAGAACGACACGCTTTCAGGTGGAAAGGCTGCAAAAGACAGGATTACGGTGCTCCTTTGTGCGAATATGACGGGCACGGAGAAGCTGCCCATACTGTGATCGCAAGAGTAAGCAACCGCGATCATTTCCAAAGGATCGGTCTAAATTGCCGATCGAGTATGACCAAACTCATACAATGCGTGGATGACCTCCGACATTTTCCGCCGTTGGCTTCTTCGATGGGATAAACGACTGTCTGCATCGAAGCGGAATATCTGTTTGCTGATCGATAACTGTTCCGCTCATCCGGCTGATGTTGATTTGTCGAACATCACAGTCCGCTTTCTACTGCCGAATACAACATGTCTCATTCAACCAATGGATCAGGGCGTTATAAAGAACTGGAAAGGGCACTACCGATCAACGCTCAATTCCCGCATCATCGCCGAACTTGATGTCGACCCGAACCGCCTTGCAATGGACGTTGCAAAAAAGATCAGTGTTCTAGATGCCATCCACATTTCGAAATCGTCATGGGACGAAGTTCTTCCGAAAACTGCTACCAATTGCTTCCGCAAAGCTTGGAGTCGTACGCAGCTAACCGAATCGTCGGGGACCGAGTCTTGCTTAGAAGATGTCGACTTTCCTCACAACATGACGGCAAATGAGTTTGATGAGTTTGTCCTCATGGACGTTGGTGTGGAAACAAGTGGTGAATTAACGAACGAAGAACTTCTAGAGGCTGCCACTGACAATAATTCAGCAACAACGGCTCAGGAATTGATAGAAGTTGACGACGACGGCGAGCCTCCACTATCTACCAAACAGCTGCTGGACTTTGTCGGTCTTTTTCGAAAATACGTTCAGCAACAAGGAATCGCTCCTGCTGAGGCCATCTCGTTCCGTTCCGTGGAGGCGTCCGTTCACAACGAGATTGCGTCACGTGCAAAACAGCAAACACTAGATGAATTTCTCTACAACGACAAGTAAGAAGATAAACTTGACTGTTCTCACGTTCATTATATTTCTGTAATTGATACAGATTTGTTTTGAGCACTCGCTTTGAGCACTCGTTTGATTGTTTTCATGTTCATTATACATTTCTAACTGATACAGATTTGTTTTGAGCACTCGTTTTTGGTCCTATTTTTGAACATCGGGTTGTTTTAGAGCAATTCAATTCCAACTTCGGTTAATCGGGAAATCCGCTTAAACGGGACAGATCGGCTTCTCCCGGCGTGTCCCGATTAAGCGGAGTCTACTGTATTCTCAAATCTAAACATTGGTGTAGGCTTTCTTTGTAGTAAACTACCTAATTATATTAATTGCAATGTTCGTTTTGTAGTTTATCAGTTTATTTGTCATTTTTGTTCTTCTAGTTGCATAGGTAAATCTTCACGCCCATTTCGGTTGAGATTTAATGAACATCGAGAAGCATCGTGAATAGAGACACAGCAAGTGCCTTGGCTGATCACTGCTTGAAATGTGCCACGAGCAATATTGAAGACTTTGACGTCAGCATACTGCGAATTTTGGATTGCCCTGTCAAAACCAGCATCAGTGAATCACAATTGATTGCACAAATGAAGCCGGCTCTAAATCGTCGTCACGAACTGGCATCATGCTTTTAGCAATTCTTGTATATACTTGATTTGTAAAATTTTAATAGATTTTTGCCATTGAGAAAGCGGCTGGTACGCGAAACGTCTGGCGCATAGCATCTGCCTTTTTATTCAAAACATTCGCATATTGGAAAAAGCTTTGGGGAGAGACTAACGGCAAATTATTGTTTTTCTCATATTGATGTAGGAATCTTCTTTTGTAAATTAGTCGGATTTCGTTTTGAGTTTCATGAATCATTGTTTTATAAATGGCATAACTCCTTTTCCCATAGGAGCTGGATTCAAATTCAAATTGAATTGGAACATAGGTTCAATTATCAATCATTCCATTGAAATTTAATGCTATTGAAATTGGTTGCCTTATCTTGAACTTGAATGCTTTAACGCGAGCGTTCCTTTGCATTGAAGATTGTTGACGCATGATTGAAATTGGTGTCGCTGTCGATTGTCTTTGTAATTGCATGACTTATCTTGAACTTGCATGCGTTAGAATTGAAATGGCTCGGGAAAGTCTGTAAACTCTAAAGACCTGCATTTAAGCTTCGGTGTAGAGAATTCTCTATTGATTTCGTGAATCCCAGGAATTCCTTCAACGTCAAATAAGTGAATAATATCACTTCAGTGACTCATTTCAAATCAAGTTTAACACACGGGGACCTGACGGTGTCCAGCGTGGACCCCGGAGCTATATTTTTTTGTTTCACTTTTCTATTGAGGATCAGCTAACTGGTCACACCTGCTGCTGATAAATGATTCCTCAATGTGAAAGCTATCGTTATATTAATAGTTCGAAGCTAAACATGGGATGCTGCCCAAGTTTTTTCAGCAGTAGTTAGTGAGTTTGAGATCTCCATAGCTGTTCTGAGAGTCTAAGATCGTAAGACTCCGGTGCTTATTCCCGATAGGGGCGTAGGTAAAATTACAATAGTGAGCAGATGTAGGGGTTCTACTACACAGAATAGATCAATCTCAGTAAAACTAGCTCTCTGAGGTTGTGTTACAGGAGCAGACATCGTGAAACCACTTCCTAGGTCAACTGATTCGGAACCAAATGTCTCTGACTTATGTTCAAAAGTATGAGTGGGTTTGAGATCTTCGCAGCTGATGAGAGTCGAGGATCGTAATTGATTATGACTCCGATGCACTGTAAACCGCTCACTACCAAGCACATGCGAGGAATGGAAGAATGGAATTTAAATCAACCAATCACGAAATGAGTTTTTTTCGTATCGATACCTACCAACACATGCGAATATATACGAAAGGAAGTTAATATTCGTGTGCAAAACCTGCCAAATCTCTGTAAATATGCGAGAATCTCGCATCAATTGCTAGTTCCAAATTGTCTGTGAATTCGGCATCAATTTGTATGGAACTTTCGTATGCAGTGATTTACAGTGTGTAGGCCTATTCCCGATAGGGGTGAGTAAAATAACAAAAGTGAACTGATGCAAGGATTTTCTAACAATTTCTAACCAAATGTCTTTGACTTATAAAAACATCATCCTTTTGCATTTGCTTACTAAAAAAGCAAAACGACTCTTAAAAGTCGATCATCCTCACGAAAATATCAGCATCTTACTTAAACACACTCCTTATATTTTATCTAGGGTCAACTGGAACCTTTCTGGTCTCGCAGGGTGTGAAAAAGCTCGGGTCCCTGGGAATTAATGATGTACAGTAGATATGCTTTCAGAGATACGTCACTTCGTTACAAACGCATTCGGTCAGTAATCATTTTGTTCGTCTCATTGCATCACTGTTAAGCCCGTTTAGGCTATTATTTTATCATCTGTTATCAATTTACTGACAGTTCAGCTGCGATTATCATTAGTATTACTATATATTTACAAAAAAGGTCTATCTCATTATATTGGTAATAAGTAACTGCGTGCATTGCTGCTCCGTCCATTCCATCGTGGAAAATGTTGTATGTTATCAATGTGCGTGCAGCCTAATTGTATTACATAGACGTATTGTAATTGGAAACTTGCTTATCTGGAGGATTGGTGGGCCATGTAATCAAATAATCATGTATTTAATGAATGCTGTGTGAAAATTGAATAATGTCTAGTGGTTTACGATTACCAAATGATCTAAGCCTTTACCAGTCCGCTACAGAGACACGGCCACGTCTCAGGCCAAATTGTAGTTTTGAAAACACCGGTTATCCGCTCGTCCCCGGTTGTCAAAACCCCGGTCGGTTCTAACCCTGGTGTATTTAAATTGTGAACATTGCAATAGTAATACATGTTTATAGGGTATGTATGGATAATATCGGACAGCAACATTACTTACTTGCTACAATCAAGCAACATGATCACCGACGGCTCACATGTGAAATTTAAGAGCGATTAGGCGAGCTCTATGGTAGTAATGATCAGTGAAGGAGGCAATTTTGGCTCCTCAAAAGGCACTGATGTAAAATGAATGCTTCAATAAATTGCAACTGAATGATCATGCGACTTTGTTTGGTTGCAAATGTCAACGCATTGCATAATTAAATTGACACTTATCTTAAAATGTATTGTTAATCAATCCGAATGTTGATCGTCAGATCTAGGGGGAGAAGGTGATGGAGCTTGACGGCATGACTGTGAGGAGTTGACTCGGTTTCCAGCAATCATTGTAGGCCTATTTAGATGCTTTCATATCTACGGTACCTGCATTAGAGCTTTCTTCAGTTTTCATAAGGCGATGACGATATGAAGACCGTCAAGCACACTCTCAAAAGTGATAATGAAAATCGTGCAAATAAATAAAGTTCTAAAATCAACTTTTGTCAGAAATACATGGACCGAAAATCGATGGTCTTCAAATGGATTGGATTCCATATCTTCAGAGTCGGTTGGATGAAGATTGTCGTGTGAGAGATGGGAAAAATTTATTGCATACTTTGAAGTTGTCCGATTTGAGACCATGCGCTCAGCTTACTTCCTAAATTCAAGAGTTCAAAAATTTTCTTTGATGACCATGAAGTACATTATTTATCATGGATGATTCGATATTTATTGATATGTATTGAACAGTTTGACTACTACTGCGTCTCAAGTTCAAACCTAAATTTGAATCAATGTGAATTTCTCATTAATTTCAAGTGTCAGATACTATCTTTCATATGCACGTTTTACAAATTTAATATTTTGATATGAAAGCGATATTTGTTTCATCCGATGTCATAGTTGAACTAAGTTCAATATATGTCTATGTCTATGGTGCGAGTATTTCATATAAAGCAATAGATTGGTAGAATCGAGTGGCAAATTTTGGAATTCTGCTTTTGTGTCCCATATTGCCCGCACAAACCTACATGTATTATGTGTGTTACATGTATTGTATGTGTATTATAGAAAAATAAAATATAACATACTGCTGAAAGTTAACTACACTGTTCGTGAATTTTCAACTTTTTTTCTGTTAGCAGAAGAAAAACGACTGTTAATACCATATTTGAGGTCGTAGATTACGAAAATGATACTTATTTTTTACTATTTTGGATTCTTCAACTCTTATTTAAAGTTTTGTTACATGGAAAACAATAAAAAATCGTAAATTTAGGCCTATAAGCATCATCGTGCTGTATTCAATAAATGTGTCTACAAGGCTCTCTTAGTTAACGAAGTTCATAAAATGCATCCGAATTACTAATATTGTGTTTATATGTATTCATATTAACATAATGAACCACTTTCCAGGTCAACTTTTGTAGTTGTTTGAACCTGTTTCTTCGTATTCTCGAGTTTTCTGACTCACTGTACTTAGTAGTTAAACTTTGACAACAGGGAAATGAACGGTTTCTGCTCTACGAGTTGATGTCATGGGTCGAGATTCATGGTTGGTGCTATGGTCGAAACTTGAGGATTAGCGCGCCGCAGATGCAACAGCTAGCAGAGTAGCTACTGCAAAAGAACTTGACTGATACATGTCAGGGCGCTTCTTGCAAACATGATAAGGTGGGACCCAGTTTCTGCTATATTTGTGATCGACATTTGAGTAAAACATCACGACGCTATTCTATTGACTTCTCAACGATAATTTAGCAAACGGCGCATGATTTATACTTTGGGATAGAAAATAAACACAAGGGACGTCGGAAAGGTATGGGCTCCTGAACACTCCTGTTCTCCAGGCTGTATACTATAGCTTTACTGGGTTGGGATGAACTGGTTACGGCGCATCCGAATGCCTGTCGATATTCCTAGGGTTTGGAGAGAACAAAAAGACCATCATTCTGATTGCTTCTTCTGTCTCACAAAGGTAGATGCAGAAAGGTCAAAACCTTTTTATCCCGACTTATGCTCAAGTAGAGCACCTGTGCCCCATGCTGAATCCTTGCCAATACGGAATGCACCCTTGGTTAAAGTTGACAATAGCAGTAGTACATCAGATAAAGT